>PVLD010012502.1:0-60097 GCA_004027595.1 Dinomys branickii | reverse complement strand
TCCGCAGCTGGGGTGTCCCTAGTTCTCGCTGGGGGGGGGGGTCCCTGTGGAAGAAGGACGCCAGCAGGGGGTCCTGCGGGCGGGGGTCGGGGCCGCGAGTGGGCTCACCGCCGCCCTTGTCCCCGCTGTCACCTAGGTCTCCCAGACCTGGTGCCCGACCCGTACTACATCCAGGCGTCCACCTACGTGCAGAAGATGGCCATGTACAACCTGCGCTGCGCCGCGGAGGAGAACTGCCTGGCCAGGTAAGCTCGGCCCTGCCCCGCCCCGGGCCCCGGCTGCTGCCCGCTCTGTCCAGCACGGACCAGTGTGGCTGGGAGCCCACAGGACGCGGGGCGGGCTCCTGCGAGAGCTCTGCTTCAAACTGAGGCCCAAAGTTGGGAAGCACAGCAAATCCTTCTCCTGGAATCCTTCTGGATCTTTTCCCAAGATTCTTAAACTTTAGAGCCAACGGTCTATAAAACAACTGCCCAGGAATGTAGAAAAAATGTAACGGAAGAGCTTGTTAATACTCTAAAAGATCTGCGGCACACTGCCCCTGTGGCACCCCTTTCTGTACAAGCTGCTCTCCTCTTTGTCTTAGGCCGCGATTAACTGGTTGTTTTGGTATTACTTCAGCCAGAGTAAGGTCAGGAACAATCATTTTGTTTTTGTATCAGTCCTAAAATAAAATAGCTGTTCTAGAAATGGGGTTCCATGAGTTTGCTGCGGGAAACCAGCAGGTGGAGCAATGTGTTGATCGTTGCCACAAATATATGAACATGCACAATAAGATCACCTATAATATTCAAATGCTCACAGAAAGTGTAGTAGTAGGAACGCGTATTATTTACATTTCTTCCACGTTGACCCTCTGTGATTGTTAGGTTAAGGAGAGAGAAGGAACTCAAACACGTTTCCATTTCCGAGTTCAGCTCCGCTCACACCACTGTGTTATTATGGAGTTCTGCTTCACTTGCTCCATACAGTTTTTTTTTTTTTTTTTTTGAGACAAGGTCTCACTATGTAGTTCAGGCTGGCCTTGAACTCACTTTGTAACCCAGGGTGGCCTCAAACTCAAATTGATCCTCCTGGCTCAGCCTCCCAAGCTCAAAGTGATCCTCCTGCCTCAGCCTTCCAAGTGCTGAGATTACAGTGGTGCACCATGATGCCAGGCTCCCCCGTGGTATTTTTAATGACTTTGTTTTGAAGATAATGAAGTTAGAAAACTATTTAAGTGTGGACATGTTCTTTTAGAGTCAATTCCTCATTTTGCATCTTAATTATCTGTTTAAGGAGAAACATTTTATTAGACTCAAAGTTCTTAGTAAGTTTCTATGGATCATTTTCTATTTAGGACAATTTCTACTTCAGTTTTGCTCATTAATATGTCCAGTCATGAATTGGCTTTTTAAGATAGTTTGTTTCTTACATATACGTTTTGATATGAAATTTTATTGTTTTTATTTTGAAATTCTGTGAATTTTCATTGTTGTCATTAATTCACTCATTCACCAAAATGTTTGCTAAGTTCTGGCTACTCTAGGACCATTCTAGGAGCTTGGAATTCAGCAATATACAAATTAAACCCCCTGGCCTCTTAAAACTGATCATCTAGTTGGGAAGGGGATGTCACTACTGTAGTATGGAGTGTTTTGTTTGTAGATTTGTCTTTAGTTAATATTCTATGAATATAGTAATGTTTCTCTTTTTCAAAATCACAGTTCTGCATACAGGGCAGATGTGAGAGATTATGATTACAGGGTGCTGTTAAGATTTCCCCAGCGAGTGAAAAACCAAGGAACATCTGACTTCTTACCAAGCCGCCCAAGATACTCCTGGGAGTGGCACAGTTGTCACCAGTAAGTGCATGGCCTCGTGAATATTTCTGAGTTGTTCTTTCATTTTTCAGGTAATTGCTGATATGATAAATGTAAGGAGAAAAGAATTTTTCTATGTTATTGGATGTAATCAAAGGAATCATCTTTAAAATAATCCCTCAGTGGGCTGGGGATGTAGCTCAGTGGCATAGCCCCTGCCTGGCAAGCATAAGGTCCTGAGTTTGATTCCCAGTACCAAAAAAAGATCCTCTGTCAGTTACTAAATCTGTTATTTTTGAAGTAGAAATTCTTAACATCCAGCTTGTTGAGCAGACACAGCTGTTGACTTCAATAAAATTTATTTCAGTAAACTACAGGTAGGATTTCTATAAATATCTATGACAGCCCAAAGTAATCTACAGTTAATTAGTATCAAAAAAACCTAGCATGAATCTCTTTAGGAAGATAAGCTTGACCTCAGTGTGAACACAAATTTGTGAGGTACCAAGGAAGCCACTTGCTCTCTTGATTGCGTTCTCTGTCTGTAACTGACCACTTACCGTCTCTTTGTTGGCGGGGACCTCAGACATTACCACAGCATGGACGAGTTCAGTCACTACGACCTGCTGGATGCCAACACACAGAGCAGAGTAGCTGAAGGTCACAAAGCAAGTTTCTGTCTCGAGGACACATCGTGTGACTATGGCTACTATAGGCGATTTGCATGTACTGCACATACACAGGTAAGATGACACCCCAAAATTGGGGACCCCTGGGTTTTAGAGGTAAAACAAAGTAGCACACTCTTTCTTTTCCTTTTACCTCCTTTTTAATTGCTTAATTTGGGGATGATCTTGGCAAGATGAAGAATAATTGGGAAAAGGCAAATGATGAGTTAATGGTCCAGATTACTTTTTTTTGATCCAGATTACTTTCAAAAGTATTTCTAGCTATGCCTTGGCCCTGACTCATGATCACACTCACAGAAGGGCAATGTGTTACTGCCATAATGAAAAGCAGAAATTTGATGTCTGAAAATTTATGAATGACTTATAGTATCTGCACTCTGTTTTTATTGGGCATAAATAGTTGTAGAAAATTATTTCTTTTCTCAGTCACTGAGCCATTCTTTTCCACAATATGCTTAGAAAGAGTATTAGTTGATGTTAGCAAAATAAAAGGAACTAAATTGCTTAAAAGACTTTTAAAATAGTTTCTTTTTAATAATGCAAACCAGAACAGAAGGACAGATGTCCTTCTCCACACATATATATTTAAATCTACAGTATAATCAATGGCAGATATCTTTGGATGAATTTTTTTATAATAGCACTTAACTAAATAGTTTGATGTCTTATAATTGGAAAATACGTGTGAGTTAAAATCCATGTCGGTGTTTCCATATGAAACTTGTAGGACATTATAATTTACTCCAGCCCAAATCTTGGCCAGAGGTAGAGAATGTACATAACCGAGAGCACAAAGGCATTTGCAGCCGGCATCGTGAGAAACAGATTTCAGGTTCTGTCAGGAAGCTCTTTGGTGGCCTGCATATTACTGTTGCTTCTCTCTCTTAGTTCAGACCCCAGCAGCAATTGGAAGGGAAGAGGTTAGATTTGATATGTGCTGAGGGTGTGCTTAGTATTGGAGCAAAAAGCAGTGCACCCTGCCCACATGCTGCACATGTGTCCACATAGAGATTCACTTTTTATGCCAGCTCTGCAAGTGCCATAGTGCTGTGTGTACAAGGGACCGGGAGTGTATCACCCCACTCAGGAAAACCGCACCCAGACAGTCCCCTGGAAGCTGACATGACTGAATCTGGGTTATAGGCACTTGCAGTGCTTCTGGTTCCCCTACTTTGTGGGTAACCCCACTTCATTTTATATTGTAGTACTTTTTTTTCATTAGACCATTGAACTTGGACTTCATTTAAAGAAAAAGTTTTTACAAACCCATCATATTGACTTAGGTTATTTTTGTTATAATCCTCTTTGAATGTATGCAAGCATAAAACTGGGTATAGATAGCTTCTTTATATTTATATTTTTATATGATTTCTCTTTTTAAGCCACAAATATATATATTGAGTATATATGAAAACTAAAAATAGTTACTTAGTTACATTGGCATCATTAATCTTATATTACAAACAGTTGTTTTTTTCTAAAATCACATAGCTAACATAGATAGCCTGGGATAATGTTCTATATTTAATCTATTTTTATGTTTTGGCTTTGGATATATGAAATGCTTATTTTCTTAATGGTCTTAGTAATTCTGGTTTTGTACTTGTCAGTTCAAATAACAAAAACTAAATTCTACCAGCTGAATAATTCTGTATTGACAGTCTCAACATTTTTGTATTTCTTTATTATTTTTGGAGACAGGGTCTTGCTGTGACCCCAGAATGGTCTTGAATTCCTGGGCTCAAATGATCCTCCCATTCCACCTCCAGAGTAGCAAGACTGTAGACATCTACCACCACCTATGAATTATTGCAGTATTTTTTAAAAGTACTTTTGTTTACTTGAGAGTAGTATTGTTTAAATCTGTCTTAGACAGTCATCTAATCCAATGACTCTTGCGATATTGTGAATGTGTAGTAGTAGCTGAGACTGACTATGTATGATGTGCCAGAATTATTCTCTGGAATGAAAAATTCTTCATTATGTATTTTCTGCTATGTTGTTCATGTATGTGATGACATACAGGCTGAAGGGGGAATCCAGGCAGTATAGTTCTCACCGTTTTGGTGCAAATGCTTTTGAGTTTGGCCCATTGGTGCTATCATTTGCTAAGAACAGCACAACTCTCCCCACCCTTTCCCCAAATATGGCTGCAGCCAAATCAGCAGTAGTAAAGCATGCTAAGATGATTTTGCTGTGTCTGGTGACCAAGGTGATCTTAAACACCAGTTTTGGATGCTGAAATTAAGTGATCATATTGAATATGAACAACAGTTAAAACTTCTTGTGAAAAACTAATAGAAATAAAAATATACCTACAGACAGCAACTGGAGAGAACTTTTCTTGACTAATTTTCTTGAAAACAAGGACTATACCTTAATGGTGTTTTTTCCCTCCTGCCTATACAAGACATTCATTTACTTGGAGATGGGAATATCTTAATAAATGAGAGATGTCACATTCATCAGCTTAGGCACATATCCACTCCTTGAGTTCAACAAAAATATCCAGGCATTATGTGAGAATTTGTACAATGTGGCAGTTAAACACAGACGCTCTGGACCCTGTATCACCTTGAAACCAGCTCAGTTGCTTGCCGGCTGTGTTCTTAGGTTAGCTATTTGACACAGTGTGCCTCAGTTTCCCCAGCTGTAAAATAGAGATAATAGAGATAATGACACCTGCCTCATGTACTTGTCAGAACTGAGTGTGTACATGTCACTGTCACGTGTTTGAAATAGTTTCTGACATGCTGTAATACTTAATAATAAACATGAGCTGTTCCAAGAGGCAACACAGACTCTACCTTGAGGGACTTTTCATCTGTAGTTGGGTATAATAGTACATAGTGTATTGTACTGTAGCGTAGAAATGGATAAGTAGGATCAATCTGTAAATCTAGTGTAAAAATAATCATTGCATTCACAGTACAAGAACCTAATTTTTAACGGGGGAAAATTGGAGAGAGTAAATAAGATACTTCAGCTAAATTAATTACTAAATGACCCTATTGCTGGATCAGTCATTTGGTGGAGGTCTGTTTTGCCCCTTAAGATTATGTTTATCACTAGTGATTTATGACACTTTAAGAAGCAAGATGTGCTACTACTTATTCTGGTCTTGTATCTTTTTTAGCTAGAAGTGCTTTAAAGCTGAGTAATTTATATTTCTCAAGAGAGATGAAATATAAGTATAGTTTTATTTCAGACTCTTGTAAGTACTAACTTATAATTTAATTTTCAAATAATAGCATGTTCTTTAGCATAGTCTGACCATATACCGAAGTTTTAAACATTTTGTTTCTTTGTTTTAGGGGTTGAGTCCTGGCTGTTACGATACTTACGCAGCAGACATCGATTGCCAGTGGATTGACATTACAGATGTGCAACCTGGAAACTACATTCTCAAGGTAGAGATCATTAAAAATATGTGATTATTTAATTGCAAATCTATAGGCCCCCTTCTTGGGATTCAAAGGTTAAATAAGCTTGTTCTGAGAGCAACTGTATATCCTTCACATGATTTCTAAGTAAATCAAATATATGAAAATGTTTTTATTTTAAGTAAATGTTTTTATTTTAAGCAACTGTATATCCTTCACATGATTTCTAAGTAAATCAAATATATGAAAACGTTTTTATTTTAAGTAATTTCAGGGAAAATTACAGTTTCCTTCTATAACGTCTCCAGAGTTTAACCACTGCCTTATCTTACACTCTCATCCCTGCCTGATTTAGCTAAATCCCTTGGTCATAGTCCCCTTGTGGCAGCCCAGTGGAAATAGCAAATACCCAGTGCACCCTATGGTGAAACCTTTAACACAGAAGCTGTTTGTACTGCTCAGGTCAGTGTCAATCCCAGCTACCTGGTTCCTGAATCAGACTACAGCAACAACGTTGTGCGCTGCGACATTCGGTACACAGGACACCATGCATACGCCTCAGGCTGCACAATTTCACCGTAAGTTCATTTGCCTAGATAAGTACTTTTCTTTATAGAGAATTTTAATTCATAGCCAGGTATTATACATGACATGTAACTTCCATATAAATAAGCCAAAGGTATAAATTGCTCTATAGAATCTGCACTATCAAAAAGCTGGTCTTTTTGCTTTTAAATAACGCTAGAGGAAAGAGGATTTACCAAGACTTTAATTATCCTAAAGCTTAGTTTTCAAGATAAGGCACATACACAGAATGCAATGTTTACCCAGAGAGCTGTGTGGAAGCCAGTGTCAGACTGCTTAATACGCAGTGTGGTAAGTTGGTAGGAGCCCAGCAGTTGGCTCTCCGGCCTCTTCCCCACCCTCTCGGAAGGAGCACTGAAGAAATTCTTGGAGCTCTTTAAACCACATTTTGCAAATCACCGTTTAAAGTATGTAACTAAAGACAGAAGATGCCCTGTTGTGTAGAAATGCAGATTTCACGTATTTGACTTCTAGACCAGAGGTACTGAGGAAACATCCTAAAAAAGGAAGGGGTATGTAGAAATTCCTTCAAATTTCCCTAGACTTGAAACACTTTTTTGAATGAAATCTTTGAAAGAATTCCATAAATATTAATCAGAAGGTACTTTGATAAAAATAATGAATGCAAGTTGGGTAGGTTTGCTGCACACCCATCTGTCTCGACTCATCCCATAAGCACTGCCAGCTCTGTTGCTGCTGTGGTAATAGATCATAACTCTGTATTCCTCCTGAGTGACACCTGTATGAAACTGACAAGACCATTAGAGTGTTATTGAGTATGGTTCAGCTTTGCTTTGATGCTGAAGAGGCACTGATGCCTCTCGGTTACACAAAATGTATAGCAGAGCTACCAAAGAAAGTCAGTCAGCGGAAACATGTTTCATACAAAAACATGTTTCTTTACCTCTAGCTAAAAACTGGGGTAGGCATTTTCTACACCTGAACCTGCAGTCTGTGGTTTCCCAGGTCTACTTAAATCTGGCTGTGTAGGTTTTTCTGACCCCTGGGTTCCTGGCCGTGGGGAAAGTGGAGTCCAGCCAGAGCGTGCTTCATCCATACAACCATGCTCTGGGGCTGGGGCTGGGGCTGGGGCTGGGGCTGCAATCACCTCCTAGAAGGTTCATTTTTCCTCTTGACATAAAGAGCAGAGCCTGTGCTTTATAACTATCACCACATCATTCAAGACACACAAAGCCCATAACAACAAAGGGATAGCTCTGAAAAATATAATCAAATACATATTTTCTTGACATGCTCATGACACAGAAAAGCTGGCCAGTTCTATGACCAGAGTGTAGAGTGGGTCAGAATCTAGTCAAAGCCCTCAAGATGTCAGTGCAGTACAATCTAAAGCAATGAACATCTTGATAATTTTATCTCCATAATTCCATAAATTATTCACTCATTATGTATTTATCTATTCACTTGCTCTCACTTTTGCTCTGTGTTTGTTAAGGTCCTGAACTAGAGAGGAATTCAAAGATATGTTACTCCTAGCCCCTACACTGCTTCTTGTAGTCTTTTTACAATAATCCCTATTGATTATTTATTAATCTGTTTGCCAAACGTTGTCTCCTGCTGCACACCACAGTGCCTGGGATTTAGCCTCTGGTCTAACATTGCATAACCATTGCCGGGTGCAGGCCTGCCACCTGGCTGCTACCCACTCACCACTTACTTCATAGGTCGCTTACTCTGTCCTCTAAGGAATGTAGGATAAAATGGAGGAGTGATAGAAACACACACACACAAGTGTAAGAGATGCATCATGAAACTTCTGGGAGGGTAAATCAAAATCCAGTGGGGTTAGAAAGACTTCTGCTGCGATAACTTCAGTGACTCAAATGTGACTACTGATGTCGTGCTAGGAATGGTTTAGAGAGGTGACTCCTGTTACCTGGAATGTGTCTTAGTTTTGAGTAGAACCTAATAAACTGGATATTTCCAGATATTTAGAATAAAAAGATTATTATATTACTCCAGCAAGATTGTGACTATACAAGAGGGATTCCTGCTGCAGCCACTTATGTAGAGTTGATTATTTTTAATTTACCAGAAGCAAAACAACACCCTCACCTTAAGGAGAAGGTTGCTTTGATTTTCATCTCAAGTCTCCCTTCCTAGAGTTCAGATGAGGGAGATTCTTCCTAGAGTTCAGATGGGTTGAGATTCATGAGTGACTTCAGGATAGCACTGGAATTGGGCCTTGAAGGCTGAGGACAGTACTGTGGAGTAACAGGGAAGGGTGTAGAACCAATGTCATGGGCAGTGACAGGATGGGAGGAAATTGCAGGGCATGTTTGCAAAACTTAAGTCTTCTGGTTTGGCTTAGCATAAGTCTCATGGAGTTGACAGGTGGGCAAAAAGGACAGAAACTATCAGCTGAGACGATCATAGGGAGCATTAAAGAGCGAACTAAGAAGTTTCAACTTCATCCCGGAGGCTGTGGAGCGTCTCTGAAGATTTCGGAGCAGAGGGCACGACTTGCCTCACTCTGGAGGCTGTGTCTGTGTGAGGCCCAAGCAGACACTGTCTTCTGTTTGTCTCGTCTTTTCTATTCTTTTGTTCCCCGTCCGTCCCTCTTACTCACTCATCCGTCCTCTCTAATGACTTAGTGCTCCCATTACTCTACTGACACATCACGCTTAGTTTTCTGGTTGTTTTTGAGGCCAACCGGATATTTGAGAGCATTTCACTGGTATGCAGAAACTGCCCAGTAAGTAGGCGTGTGCTGGTGATACATCCTCTCTCCTTCATTTTCCTCACTGTAAACAAGATGTCTGGACTGGGTAAATCTGAAGTCCCTTTCAATTTTAAAATACTATAAGTTTCTTCTCCTAGAACTAGTTCTTTTAGGAATTGATTAGACTTAAGTACATTTTTATTTCCTCACTTGGGGATCTGTGATCAAAATTTAAACACAGCAGTATTTGATTGGTTGTGTTGGCCCAGTCTATACATGAAACCGTACAGAAGGGCTGGTGCAAGACGATACAGAAGCTGTTACTCTCCTTGGCCTCTTAGTGGATACGCCACGTTTCTCCTGTGCTGTCTTAGTTACTTTTCTCATTGCTGAGACAAAATACCCGACATCCGAATTTAAAAGGAGAAAGGTTTATTTAGCTCATAGTTTGCGGAGGTTTCAGTCCATAATCGTCCGGGTCCAAGGCAGAGTGGCAGATGGCAGAGGGGCAACTGCTCATGGCAGTGAAAGATACAAACATATTGGGGTGGGCGGGAAGCAAGCCCCTTTCTGTCCATTATATTGTATGCAGGCTATCTGTCCTAGAGTGGGTATAGCTCTCACATCCTTCATCTCAGCATTGAACATTAAATCAATCGCAAACTGTAGAAACTCTCCCCCATGACTGCATGAGGCTTCGAGGGGACATCTAGAGACAAACCATAATATTTAGAATGAACTCATTTGGTTGAGGTGCTGGTCTCATCAGTTCTGCGTCACTTTTGATCACTTCAGAAGTTGTGCCTTTGACTGTAAATGTGAAGACTAAGACAGTCAGATGTTTTATGCTATTAACATAGTTGCATTTCACGAGGGGATTATTCCTCAGGTGGAGGGAAATTGCTACATAAAAATTTTGTAATGGTTGACTTCAAATTTAGCTACTGTACTCATTCATAATGTTGGGTTAATAACTTGTTGTATTTTGTTTTCTTAATCTAGGTATTAGAAAGCAAGTCCAGCTTCCAGTGGATAAATCAGCACCTGGTGCTCTGAAGTGAGAAAAAGATAGATTAGCCTCAGCAGGATTCACAGATTTTGAAAAAGAGAACAGAAAACAAGAAAGGAGTTTTTGTTTTGACTCTTGCAACACAGCACATAACTGGATTCTGAATAATTAAATTAACGCTATTTGGGAAGTTTTTAGTATTTATTCACATTACTTTGTGAACTAACACAGTGTCTCAATTCTGTAGTTACATACTTGGCTCTTTCAGAGAAATGCAAACTTCATATGCTTCTTTTGAAATTATAGTATAAAAGAGAACAATATTTTAATGAATGAGCCAAAATTACTCTGAGCTGATTATTTTCTAAAGTGTTGAGACTTCTGTAAAACATAATAATAATGTACTTATATGTGTCTTAGCATAAATTAATTTAGAAAGTATGCTCCTGCTGTTTAAATAGATACGGACACATTTGGTGCTGTGGAAAGAAGAAACATATGACTATTGGTGTCAAAAAATACTATGATTTAGCAAAGAAATGGCCATATATGTATTCAGATAGTCATATCCCTAATGTAAAATCATGTTTACATTGTCTAAATTAGTAGGTAACTTTCTGTCGAGAGCACAGTTTCATTTTCACTTGAGACAACTTTTGTTTAGGATGCAGTAGGTAATGGGGCTGTCTAATTCCTGTCTGATATTTTTCCATGCTCCCCCCAGTCTTATTTTTTCTATGCAGAGAGACATTTCAAGTGACATTCTTAAAATTATCATTCTGGGAACTGACATATGTGGACAACTTTGTAACAGGGAAGTCATTTTGAGACCAATGTAATACATCCAGAAATAATACACATTTAAGCATAATGAAGTGTTAGCTGAAAGTAAAATTTCCTTGATGACATAAAAATCATACAAAAAAATCACCAAAACCACACTGTCTCTCAAATACCTAAAAGAAAATGCAAAACATGTCAAGATCTTCAATTCTCCTATATTTTTAACTGTTTAGATGTTATAAAGGATGCTAAAAGTTTTCCGTTATCCACAGTAGATGACAATAGTGCATGTAGGATATAGGAATATCATTCTAGGATATTCAGGAATTGATCATACATGTTTGTGTGTGCATGTATGTCGGACATATAGTCCAAATCAGCAAGGTACATACTAGCAAGCATTGCATACTTAGGCTGGTGAATAAGAGAGAAGAAAGTACTTTCTGTAAAACCAAGGACTACAGTCCAGACTGAGACAGCTGTGATTCTGTTTTAAACTGTGAAACTATGTGCAACAACAGAATTTCTAAAATCTTTTTCTTAAATTCAAAGATGCAGAAAGAAATCAAATTAGACTCTTAATTTAGTGGTGCTTAGGCAGAAGTTTTCCTACATTTAACAAGTATTACAATCTCAAGCAAAGTATTTGCAGTGTCAGAACATACAAGGTAAAATTTTAAAAATGAGTTAGCATCCTGTCTTTTATGTCACAGATTTGTAAAGTCAACACCAGCTACTAATACTTCTGCACTTACTGGGTACACAGCATGATAAAAGGGGCAAGAAATGGTCAAAACATAGTCCTCAGGGTGGGTGGGATGATGCACATGGTCCTTACCCCCTGCACACAGCAATATACAGGTGGAACTTTCACTGAGCTGGTGTCTGAGCTGTGGGATGCCTTGTTTGCCTTTAAATGCTTTTTTAGTTTAAGATTATAGAATGACTCTTTCAAATTGTAATCTTTTCTAATAGAGGTATTTTAATATACTTGCTTAAATAAAACTACTGTCAGTATTAATACTGAGCCAGACTGGCATCTCCAGATTTAACATCTGTTTTCTCATAAAGATTTTTACCCTTGCATCAAAAACTAGCCAATATCAACAGCTTTGGATACATGAGAGAAACACATCTGTAGAAATCTCAATAAGGCCTTTTATCTGTTTATCCATCAGTCATCACTTGCAGACCTAACATAAGCCAGCACTCACGAGCCAGGCATTGGCACCCAGAGAACATGGTCTCTTCTACCCTCATTAAATATGAAAAATGTCATGTTACCCACTAGGTTCATCTTAATTTATTTTTAACAACTAAAAGTACATGTCCATAGAGTTTCAATTGTAACCACTAGTATTTTTCGTGGCCATTTTTAATTTATAAAAAGAAAAATTAATAATTATATGCACATATGTATTTCTAATCATTAAAAAGTTCAAACCCCTACAATGTCTGTTTATTAAATATAGCATTTAATATTTGGTTTATTTTGAAAAAATGTTTTTCAGTTAGGAAGCTGAAGATTCTCGTTTATTCCTTTTGTGAATATTCCTTCCCTGCCTATTGTTCTAAACACTTACAGAGAACTCCTCAGTGTCAGTATAACATTCAGTAGTTTTACTGCTGAGCTTGAGCTGTCTGGTTCCTGTCTGATGTTTGTTGATGCTTCCCTCTACTCTTACTTGACCTATTTGAGGTCTTTTCATTGAATAAAAGTCAAAATTCCCATAACGATTAGCTGGTGAGGGTCATCAGTTAATAACAAAAACAGCACAATTCCATCTCATCAAGCTAAGGGTGTAGAAACAACACGAAGAACACTGAGCACTGAGGAGAAACAGCTTTGACCTGACAGCGGCTGGGAACCAATGGAAAGTAATTTCGTAAGCTCACTGCCTGCCACGTCAGTGGCTTCACAATTACTCAGCCCACAGCTGGGCTTAAAGACATGGTGGCCCTTGAGATTCACTGGTCTCCCACAGAACCGTAACATGAATGAGTGCACAACTTGCCTATTTCTAGAAAGCTTTATATTTTTATATGACAGCTTTATTTACACTTTTTGTGTAATTATTCGCTAGGAATTATTTGTAATAATAAATTTTGCTCTTTGAAATCTCATAAGATAGTCACATTTATAAACATTTCATATGCTCAAAGTTTAGAAGAAATACAGTTTACCAAGATATTCCTGATACCAAGAGATAAGTTTTAGGAGATTGAAATTCTGGTCATGAGATATTTTGTTTCTAAGAAATTTGCTTTAAAACTAACAGTACATTAAAAGATTAAAAGTATCCCTTTTCTATCATTTTAATTTATATTCACAATCAGCATATTTCATCTACAAATTAAGTTTCATTCCTAAAAGTTCTGGCCCACTTCTGAGCGCAAAGCATTGCATTCATTCTTTGAGCTAAAATGGTGCTGAATTTCAACTTGAATGTAAAGTGCAGTAAGTGTTAGCACACAGGACATAAACATATTTAACATAAGACTGTTTGCTCTAAACTCAGTGACGTGTCATTTGGTGGTGTAATGTTTTTAAGCAATTGTAATTTCTCCCAAATTTTACTGTAATCCTATTTGTAAAATGTGTAACTTTTTTGAAACGCTTTTATTTTAAATGCCTAGACACCAGCTTTATTCTTCTCTGCATTTTCATATTCTTTTATTATTCATATTCTTTTATTATATGACTATACCATAATTGCAAGATTATATAAAAATGCCTTGAATAAATGATTTTCAAGTGTCTATAGTGGTCATTTGATTTTACATATAAATAAATTATCTAAACTTCCATTTTCAGTTAAAACATTAAATCCATATATATATATATATATATATATGGTTGGTCGTCTGACTTAATTGCCTTTTGTATTAACAAACTGTTTAATAAGAATGTGATATGGAGCTTATCTAGGATGAATAAAAATCTAGCTGATACTTAGATACCATCATACATGAATCACACATATATATGAATGAATCATAACTTGTCATTATTACTAGGTACTTCTAAGTACACAGAACAATGAAAAAATAATGATGCTATGATTCACATTTACAAAGAATGCATGTGAATATACACTTAAGGGCTGCAAGTTAATTGTATAAAGAGAAACACTGCTTCATAGTAATTCTTATTTATAGTCATGCCAGATTAGCCTGAATGCTGGTTACCACAAGAGCAAACAGATACCAAACTATGAAAATAATTAAGTGAATCTACAAAAACAATTCACCCTTAAAGAGCACCTTCAGCTAAAACAAAATGTAGGCTGTGGCTGAAAATTTGTAGGTATGATTTGTAGAAAATCAGTGATACTTGCTACCACTAATTTCTGGCTTTCCTTGCTTGCTCAGGGCAGAATATCTGACCATCCTTTGTTACTAATGCAAAAAGATGATTTCCTTTGTCTCACAGTTATTGAATGTTTGAAGCAGTAATCCTTGTTAACCAGAGGTGGAGACAGTCACACCTTACCATTTTGTCAGAGAATTTGTCTGCTTTTGTGTTACTCAATTATCTATATGGTATTTCTAATCCTTCCTATAGATATTAGAGAATTAACAGGTTGAATAAGTCACTTTCATCATAGAGATTTCAGCTTAAATTTAAATAGTATTTGTACCCATTTGTTATGGTTGATACATTGTGTCAACTTGGGGAGTCTAGAGGTTTAGCTGAGTGACTCAGGAGGAAGCCGGGGTGCTTACTTTGTACATATCCTGAGCCTGTGGAAGAGGAGGGCATGGAGATTGTGTGAGAGCTACACACCTCCTGGGTGGGGTAGGCTGTTTACAATATAGGGGAAGAAAAGAGGCTGCTTGAAGCCATTCCTCCCTTTTTGCTGGTTGCTTTTGCTGTGCTCTGCTGCCATGAACAGTTTGCCCTCTGCCATGTGCCACTCTGCCTCTGAACCAGCCAAGTATGGATTGAGACCTCCATGAACTGTAAGTTAAATAAACCTTTCCTTCCTTCATTTTGGGTGTTGGGTATTTTGTCTCAGCAACGAGAGAAAAGTAACCAAGACATCATTCTTTAATTGGTATGAGTAAAATAGCATATATACACTACTGAAAAATATTGAGTTCCTAAAATGTGGAGTTGCCTTTCTGTATCTGTGGAGGATTTGTTTCAGGATCTTTCTTGGATATCAAACTGTAGATGGACACTCAAATCTCTTATACAAAATGGCACACTATTTGCATCTAACTTACATCATTTTGTGTACTTGATACCTTGTTTTGTGCTTCATGTTATTGCCCTTCACAGGTATGGCAATTTTTACAAATTGAAAGTTGGGGGCTGGGGATGTAGCTCAGTGGCATAAGGGCTTGCCTGGTAAGCCTGAGGTCATGAGTTTGATTCCTGGTACCAAAAAGAAAAGTTTATGATGATCTTGCATTAAACATATTTGTTAGCACCATTTTTCCAACATTTGTGTATTTTGTATTTCTGAGTTGAGTCACATATTAGGTAATTCTCACAATATTCCAAACTTTTTCATGAGTACTGTATCATATCTGTGATCAGTGATCTTTGATGTACTATTGTTTTGGGGCTTTGTGGACTATATCCATCCGAAATGAAGAACTTAAAGCAACTCAATACTACCCCATGTTTTGTCATAAGACCATTTGATCCTTAGGTAAAATGTCAAACACCTTTGTTCCTTTGTCACAAGCTAAGCCCATGCTTCATAGGAGTATTTCTGTAACTACACTAAATCATATCAGAAAAAAAACTAATATGCCCCCTAGACCCAGAACCAGAACTGTATAACTACCCTCCCCTCCCGCCCTTCAGGACTGGCGCTTAGTCTCGGACTGGGTGCCCAGCCGCTTCTCTCTGCATCTGGCCTCCGTGGGTGATTTAAATAAGCGCATTTGCGGTAGCAGTTACTGTTATCACAGTTCATTATTTCTTCTCTGAGAAATGCTGCGGATCAAAGCCTCGGGAGAAGCTGCTTTGAAGAAGACTCTCATGGAAGAGCTTCCAAAGTGGAAGAGCCACCCATCTCAAAAGATACATAAATCTCAACATAGAATCACAAGAGCTATCATAAAATAGGGCAGCATGACTCCTCTAAGTATTTGTGACCCTTCAGTAACTGAATTCAAAGATAAAGTACCAAAAATTTCAAAAGATTGACTTTTAAAATGATCAGTGACTTCCAAAAGGACACAAATAAACAACTGAATGAATTAAAAAAGATAATAGAAGCTATGAAATTGCACCTCAATAGAGATATAGATCCTGAGAAAGAACCAAAGAGATATCTTGAAAATGAAGAACTCAGTAAGTCAGGTTAAAAAAAAATAAGTCAAATAAAAAGTTCAGTTTTAAGCTTCATTAATAGACTAGATCAGGTGGAAGAAAGAATATCAGGGTATAAGACAACCTTAATGAGTTATCACATCCTGATAGTATTAATAAAAAGAAGAAGCATGAACAGAATGTACAAGAATAGTGGGACAAGATTAAGAGACTAGTCAGTTTAAACAAAGAAGCTGAGGTACAGATCGAAGGCACCGAAAAGCTATTTAGTGATATAATAGAAAATTAAATCTTGAAAAAGATATATGCATCCCTGTTTTTTAGAGCTCCATATAGACATGATCAGAGAAGAACCTGTCCATGTCACATTAGAGTTAAACTTGCAGAAGTACAAAGACTACTGAAAGCTGCAGGAGAGCCACTCAGACAGAAAACCCATCAGAACAATAGAAGATGACTCAGCAGAAACCCTGAAGAACAGGTGTACATGGAGTGATACAGTCCAAGTTCTAACAGAAAATAACTGCCCATCGAGATTGCTATATCCTGCATGGTTATCTTCTAAAATTGAAGGTGAAATAAATACCTTCTGAGACAAACATAAACTAAAGCAATTCATGACCACTAAATGAACATTACAGAAGATACTCAAAAAATATTATACAGAAAAGGAAGCAAAACAAACGCAAAAAGTAAAGTATATCAGAAAATAAATTGTGCTAGAAAAGTAAACAAATAATAGTAAGAAGTCAAATATGATCAACTCAGTAAACCATCAAAACTAAAGATGAGTAAGAAAGAAATGAATATGTATCACTCAAAACAGCTAGAGAAAAACAGCAAAATGGCAGAAACTTGTACTTAGCCTTCAATAACAGCCTTGAATACATATGTCCAAAATCTCCAGTTACAACATACACACTAGTTTATTGGTTGTAAAAAAAACAACAACATATGTTTGCTGTCTGTAATAGCCTCATCCCCAAAGCAAGGACACACACAGACTGAAATTAAAAGAATGGAAAATGATAGTCCAATCAAATGCAATCCAAAGGCAAGCAAGAATAAATGTACCCTGATCTGGCAAAATAAATTCCAAGCCAAACTGGGTCAGAAAAGAAAAATAAGGTCCAAAAATAAGAGAAAAAAAGAAAATAGAAGAGTGTAGACTAACATTTTTGATGAACAGAGACGCAAAAATCCTCAAAAACTACTTGTAAATAGAGTTCCACATTACATTAAAAATATTGTACTATATCGAACTTATGACCTCAGGCTTGCCAGACAAGCACTTATGCCACTAAGCTACATCCCCAGCCCTGTACACTATATAATTAAATTTCATCCTAGTGGTAAAGGAATGATTCAACATACACAAATTAATAAATATAATTCACTACACAAATAAACTTAATAAAAACCACATGATCATTTCAACCTGTGGAGAAAAAAACTTTTGAAAAAAATCCAACAACTTTTGTACTAAAACCTTGAATAAACTAGGTAGAGGAGACTTGCACCTAAACATAACGAAGGTTATACCTAGAAAACCCGGGCTGGAGGTACAGCTCAGTGGGGTAAGTGCTTGCCACTAAGCACTAAGGCCCTGAGTTCGATCCCTGGTCCCGGGAAAAATAGAAAACCCATGGGCAACGTCAAACTGAATGGGAAAAAGCTGAGAATGACACAAGGGCTTCTATTTTCACCATTCTTATTGAATATTGTACCAAAAACCAGCTAGAGTAATCAACCAATAGAATTAAAAGGGATACAAAGCGCAAAGAAGTAAGTTAAGTTATTCGTGTTTGCAGACGATATGATTCTATATCTAGAAAACCCTAGAGTCCACTGAAAGTCTCTCAGAACTAAAAAGCCAATTCAGGAAATTAGTGGGATATAAAGTCAATGAGCACAATAGGCTGCTTCTTCCAGAACAATAATGAATGTGCTAAGAAATCAGGAAAATGATCCTTTCACAATAGATTTAAAAAATAAAACACTTAAGTATAAACCTGATCAAGGAGGTAAAAGTCCTCTGCAATGAAACTTACAAGACACAGAATAAAGAATTTGAAGAAAAGAGATGAAAAAATCTTCCATGTTCATGGGTTGGGATAATTAAGGTTGTTAAAATGGCCATAGTTCTGATAATAATCAAATTCAAAATAGATTCAATTTTTTCCCAAACATTTTCTATGCATAGTTGGTTGACTCTGGGAATGTGGAACTCATGTGCACAGAACCAAGTGTACTACAGAATTCCTGCTTCATGACACTGTACCCAAGAAAATTCTATCTTTGATAAATTTCCAGTACATAGGATCATACTGAGGATTCAAAGAAGACTGGAAATGAAGAAATCACTTCATCTTTCTTTTTTTTATTTTTCTTTTATTTTAAAAGTAAAAGAACAAAAACACTAACAAACATACACACAGTAGCACAAGAACAGTACAAAAATCGAACTACAGATAAGGTGGCAGGGGATCAACAATGGTTGTTGTATTACACATTGATAACTTCAAAGTGTATGCTCAGAACAATACAAATAGACATACAAGATTGATGAAACAACTAATCATCATTTGTTCTCCACATCAAAATGACATGAGAAAATAGTGCAACCATGTCAGCCATCCCGCACATACATACATACCTACACAGCTATCCCCCTCTTCCTCCTATCCTTCCCATCATCCCGATTGCTCTCTACTTTTGAGCAGTCTCCCCTCATACCTCCCGATCTATATTCCCACCTCCAGATTCCTACACTAATGATACAATATGCTGTTTGCACATGCACATCTGATTTACCTCATTTATGAGTATGGTCTCTAATTGTGACCCACTTGCCTATATAAGCCCCTAGTTTGTCTTTCTTTGCAGCTGAATATTTCATTGTGTAAAAATGGCAGTTTTTTAATCCAGTCCTCTGTGGATGGACATTTGGGTTGCTTCCATGGTTTAGCTATTTCAAATTGTGCTGCTATAAACATGGGTGCGCACATATCACAGTGATATGATGTTTTCAGATCTTCTGGAAAAGTACCCAGAAGGAGAATAGCTGGGTTGAATGGGACCTCTAGAACTAGTTTGCTGAGGAATCTTCAAACCGATTTCCACAGTGGTTTCACCAGTCTGCATTCCCACCAGCAGTGCAGAAGAGTTCCTATTTAACCACAGCCTCGCCAGCATTTGTTATTGGATGATTTCTTGATGCTGGCCAATCTTACTGGGGTTAGATGAAATCTCGATGTTGTTTTCATTTGCATTTCTCAAATAACTAAAGATGTAGAACATTTTCTCGTATATTTATTTGCCATTTGTATTTCTTTATCTGAGAAGTGTGTATTCATCTCAGATGCCCATTTCTGGACTGGGTCTTTGAATTTGGATGGGTTCATGTTTTTTAATTCTTTGTATGTTCTAGATAGAAGGCCTTTGTCCAAGGAACAGCCAGTTAGGATTTTTTCCCAACCTGTGGGTTCTCTTTTTACTCTGCTGGTGATTTCTTTAGATGTGCAAAAGCTTTTCAGTATGACAAGGTCCCAGTTATTGATTCTTTGAAGTGTTTCCTTTGCAGCTTGATTTTTGTTCATGAACTCTCTGCCTATTCCTATGTCTTCAAGATTTTTACCTACTTTCTCTTCCAATAGGTTTAGTGTTTCTGTTTTAATATTGAGATCTGTGATGCATTTTGACTTGAGTTTGGTGCATGGTGATAGGCTTGGGTCTATTTTTGGTCTTCGGTAAGTGGCAAGCCAATTTCTCCAGCACCATTTATTCAAGGGGCTATCTTTCTCCCAGTGAGCTTGTTTGGCCCCTTTGTCAAAGATTAGGTGGCTGAGTGTGTTTGTGGTTGTGGCTGTATCTTCCAGTCTGTTCCATTGATCCTCAGGTCTGCTTTGAGCCAGTACCAGGTTGATTTTATTACAGTAGCTTTGTAGTATAATTTCAGGTCAGGGATTGTGATTCCACCTGACTTGACCTTGTGGCCCAGAACTGCTTTAGGTATTCTGGGTCTCTTCTGGTTCCAGATGAATTTAAGGCATGTTTTCTCTAGATCTGTGAGGTATGCTGATGGTAGTTTAATGGGAATTGCATTGAATCTGTACAACAATTTTGGTATGGCCATTTTCACACTGTTGGTTCTTCCTAACCATGAGCAGGGAATGTTTTTCCATTTATTGAAATCCTCTTCGATCTCTTTTTTCAGAGTACTGCAGTTTTCATTGAATATATCTTTTACCTCTTTTGTTAGATTGATTCCTAAATATTTCAGTTTCTTGGATGCTATTGTAAAAGGTATGGTTTCCTTAATTTCTCTCTCAGTCTGTTTGTTGTTTGTGTATAGGAATGCTATTGATTTTTGGGTGTTGACTTTGTATCCAGCTACTCTGCTGAATTTGTCAATTAATTGAAGGAGTCTTCTCGTGGAGTTTTTGGGGTCTTCCATGTAAAGTATCATGTCATCTGCAAATAGTGATAGTTTTACTTCTTCCTTTCCTATCCGTATTCCTTTTATTTCACTTTCTTATCTAATTGCTCTGGCTAATGCTTCTCGAACTATGTTGAATAGTAGTGGTGACAGTGGACATCCTTGTCTTGTTCCTGTCTTTAAAGTGAAAGCTTTCAGTTTATATCCATTTAGTATGATGTTGGCTGTTGGTTTGTCATAGATGGCTTTGATCAGATTGAGGTAGAGGCCATCTATTCCTATTTTTTCTAGGGTTTTTAACATGAATGCATGTTGGACTTTATGAAAAGCTTTTTCCACATCTATTGAGATGATCATGTGATTTTTGTCTTTTGCTCTATTGATATGGTATGTTACATTAATTGATTTGCGAATATTGAACCATCCCTGCATTCCTGGAATAAATCCAACCTGGTCATGGTGTATAATTTTCATATGATTCACTGCATTCTATTTGCTAGTATTTTATTATCTTTGCATGTATGTCCATTAGGGAGATTGGCCCATAGCTCTCTTTCTTGGTTGGGTCCTTCTCTGGTTTTGGTGTTAGTATAATACTTGCCTCCAGAAATGAGTTAGGGAGAATTGCTTCCTTTTCAATTTCATTGAAGGGTTTGAGGTGTGTTGGCATTAAATCTTCACTGAGTGTTTTATAAAATTCTGCTGTGAATCCATCATGGCCTTTTCTTTGTCGGTAAGTTTTTAATGACATTTTCAATCTCATTAATTGATATTAGGTTGTTCAGGGTTTTTATATCTTCCTGGTTCAACTTTGGTAATTCGTACATTTCTAGGAATCTGCCGATTTCTTCTGGGTTTTCTGTCCCATTGGAGTAAAGATTCTCCAAGTAGGTATTAATGATCTTTTGAATTTCTGTAGGATCTGTAGTGACTTGATCCTTTTCATTCCTTATTGCATGAATTTGAGTTCCTTCCTTTCTTTTTTTTGATAAGGTTGGCTAGAGGTTTATCAATTTTATTTACTCTTTCAAAAAACCAACTCTTTGATTCACTTATTTTTTGTAGTTTTGTTTGTCTCAATTGCATTAATTTCTGCCCTAAGCTTTATAATCTCCTCCCTTCTTTGGGCTTTGGGCTTGACTTCTTCTTTTCTAAAAGTTTGAGGTGCAACATTAGGCTATTTATTTGTTCTCTTTCTGTTTTCTTTGTGCATGAATTCATTGCTATAAATTTCCCTCTGAGGACTGCTTTCATTGCATCCAGCAGATTCCTCTAAGTTGCATTTGTATTTTCACTTGTTTGTAGGTATTTTTCAATTTCTTCTTTAATTTCTTGTGTGACCCATTGGTTATTCAGGAGGTTGTTGTCTAATTTCCAAGTGTTTATAGAGTTTTTGGAATTCCCTTTGTCATTAATTTCCAATTTCATTGCACTGTGGTCAGATAATGTGCGTGGGATAATTTCAATCCTTTTGCATTTAGGTAGGTATTCTCTATGGGCTAGAATGTGGTCTATTTTAGAGAAAGTCCCATGTGCAGCTGAGTAAAATGTGTATTCTGGTGTTGTGGGGTGGAACACTCTGTAAATATCTACTAAGTCCATTTGTTCACACATTTGGTTCAGGTCTATTATATCTTTGCTGAGTTTTAGTCCAGTTAACCTGTCTCTTTTCATCAAAGGGGTATTTAGGTCCCCTATTACAACAGTGTTATTGTTCATTTGGTTTTTTATGTCCGTTAAGATTTGCCTTACTGGAGGTGGGGATATAGCTCAGTGGAATAAGCGCCTGCCTAGCAAGCGCAGGGTCCTGAGTTCAATCCCCAGTACGGCCAAAAAAACACAAAGATTTGCCTTACATAGTTTGGTGCTCCAGTATTTGGTGCATACATGTTTAGGAATGTTATCTATTCCTCTTGCAGTTTTCCCCTAACTAGTATATAGTGCCTTTCTTTGTCTCTTTTGATTGTTATCAGTGTGAAGTTTACACTGTCTGCAAATATAACAGCTACCCCTGCTTTTTTCTGGCAACCTGTTGCATGGAGGATTGTTTTTCAACCTTTGACTTTCAGTCTATGGATTTCCTTTTGAGTAAAGTGTATTTCCTGTATACAGCATATTGTGGGATTGTGTCTCTTAATCCACTCTGCCAATCTGTTTCTTTTGACTGGTGAATTGAGGCCATTTACATTGATGGCTATAACTGTTATACGTTGGCTTATTCTTGTCATGCTGTTTACTTGATGGTACTTTCTTACTTTTGCTGTTTAATTTCTTGTTCTGCTTAAGGGTTCTTTTCTATTGTTGTTCTTGGGATTGTGGTCACATTTTTCTGCCTAGAATTCATCTTTCAGTACTTTTTGTAATGTTGGTTTGGCATTCCTGAAATTCTTCAGTTGTTCTTTGTCATGGAAATATTTTATTTCTCCACTGAACTTGAAGGATAGTTTTGCAGGATACATCAGTCTTGGAAGCTGTTTTGTCTGAGAATTTGTAATATCTCGCTCCAAGCTCTTCTTGATTTCATGGTTTCCGTTGAGAAGTCTGCTGTGATTCGGATGGGCTTTCCTTTATAGGTGATCTGTTTCTTTTCTCTAACAGCTTTTAATATTGTGTTCTTTTGCTGCATATCTGTGATCTTGACTATTATATATCTGGGGGTGGTTTTATTTAGGTTGTGCCTCATTGGAGTTCTATATGCTTCATTTACCTGCACATCAGTATCTTTTACCATGCTTGGGAAATTTTCTGCTATTATTTCTCCAAATATTCTTTTTATGTTATTTGTGTTGCCTCCTGCTGTTTCACTGATTCCTATTACTCACACATTATTTCTCTTTGCTTCATCTTGCAGCTGTTGGATTTATTTCTCCTGGTTCCTTTTTGACTTTAAGAGATCCTTCCTTTCACAATCATTAGCTGTCATGCTGTCTTCAATATCTGAAATTCTATCTTCTGATTCATTCAAGCGGTTTTTGCAAGCTTTCAATGGCAGTTTTCATTTCCTGGAAATCTCTTTGAGACTGTTTCATGTGTTCTAATTCATTCCTGAATTGCTCATGTAACATTTCCATTTGTTGCCTTTGATCTTCTAGTCTTTTATCTGTTTCTTCTCTATATGTGCAAAGCATTTCTTCCATTATTATTTTCATTTCATTTTTTGCCTGAGAGATTATTTCAGATTTAATCTCTTCTATGGCCTGATGGAGTTGTTTCTTTACTTCAGATGTGATCATTTCAGAAATTTTAGGTATGTGGTTTCCTAGTTCTTCTGTGTCATTGTGTCCTGTATTTGTTCTGGGTGGAGTTGTGTTCTGAGACTGCATTTTACCCGTCTTGTCATTTTGAATATCAGATGACTAGTGCTGAGCTACTGACTACCCAGGCAGTTCATGAAGGACTCTAGGGACCCTAGTTTACCTGGATGTCAAACTAAACCCAGGGTGGTAGCAGACTGTGGACCACTGGGACCAGGGACCCCAGGCAATTGCTGGGGTGCACAGCTCAGACCACACCTGCCATAGTGAGGGAGTGCTGGGCTTCAGTACCAGAGTGTCCAGTGTGTGGATGGGAAGCGTGTGGGCCTCAGCCTTGAAGCCTATGGTGGTTAGGTGGTGGCTTCTGCTTCCAGATCCTCAGGTAGCTGTTCAGGTGAGAGCAGGGCTCTCCTCCCAACCCCGAGGACCCAAGAGCCTGAGGCTGATTCCATACTGCAGGTCTCAACCACCAACAGGGACGGGCCCTCCTAATTGGAGTTCCTTCCTAACTCTAAGGTATGGAGCAGAAGCCAGGTGTAGACCTTACCAGAGGAGAAGGGTTGCGCTGCACATGTGGTGTTGCAGGTCACTGGAGAAAGGTCCCAGTCACAAAGCCAGGACGTGGGCGGTGAAATGCCATGCTGCCCGGGTGTCGGCGCAGGTCAGCCTTTGTCTCTGGATAAAGGTCCCAGTCGCACAGTCAGGACACAGGCAGGAAACACCGTGCCGCCCACTTCATCTTTCTTACCCAATGTTTCTGAACATTGTTTTCCTCCAAGTCATTTTTAATTTATAGTCACTTGTTATTCTCTTAAACACTCGTTTTGTTTGGAATATACTGGAATATGCCATGTGAAATAGTTCTCAATTCATAGAAATGATATCATTTGCAAGTTACTTAAATCAAGTATATGATAGTAGCAGGATTTCAGCTGTAAGACACAGGGATATCGGAAATCCACCAGTGTGCTGCTTGCCTTTGTTTCTGAAAACGTACATAATCTGGACCTTTTCAGTGGAGGATTCCAGCCTTTAAGTGATATTCTATTTTAGGATATACTGTGTAGATCTTTCTTCTTTGTTGGATAACTTAATATTTTTAGATAGCCCTCATTAAAAATCTCTTTTTCTGAATCTATTTACTTATTTATTATTTTTGGTTTTTTGAGAAAGGGTTTTGCTATGTAGTAAGCTGGCCTTGCATTCACTGTGTAGCCCAGGCTGGCTTCAAACTTGTGATTATGCTCCCACCACAGCCTACTGAGTGCTGGGATTGAGTGTGTGCCACTAGTGGTCATCTTAGTTGGTTGTAGCACTTGGGATGAACCAATGAACCAATCATACTCTTTATGGTTCATTAACTGGTACATTCAAAATCATTTCATTATACATAATTTAAATGAATTTCAAATAAAGTTTCATAGTTATCTAAGGAGGCAGGAAAAACATGATTGGAATGAAGGATTTAGGGGATGTATACATGTAGAGCCATTTTCCTTTCTGAATCTTTAGTCATCTACTGTTGCCACAAAAATATTAAGTGGAAGATTTCAGAGATAAACTATTCATCTGCTTTAAATTATGTCCCATTTTAAGAAGCATGATGAAATCTCAAGTGTTCCTGCTCCTTCCTCTCCAGGACAAAATCATGCCTTTATCCACATACTCACAATGTATGTGATGCTCTACCAAGCATTAGTCACTTGGTAACCCACCTTAGTTATCTGAGTGACTGTCCTGGTATTGCAGGGTTTTTGTTCAAGCAACATTTATTTTAACTGAAAAATGACCTCAAGGTATAAGAGAAGTAATTTTGGCAATTTAGATATGCAGAAAAAGAAGACATAAAGTACTTCCTTTAAGGTAAAAGGAAGTACTAGTACTTCCTTCACTCACTAATTTACACACTAATTTACATACTAATTCTTCCTTTACTTCCTAAAAGGTGAAAGTAACACTTTATTACAGCACATTGTTATACTTTCTATTTTCTTATTTGTTGTTAATGTCTTACTGTACCTAATTTATAAAATCCTTACCATAGGTACGTACATATAGGAACAAACTATAGGTAGAGTTTGGTACTATCTGAAGTCTCAGGCGTCTACTGCAGGTCTTGGATTTAGTGGAGATAAAGGAGGAACTAGTGTACTTATAATGTGCTCCTCTACTAACTTGTTGTTTAACTATGAGAAATACGCATCAATGTTGGAGAGATAAAAAGCCTCCAAACTAACAAGAGAACCATCAAGAATCCAATACAAGAATTTGCCTGTGTCCCTCCCCATAATACATATTGCTGATTCCCCATTTCTTTACATACTAATTCAGACCAACACAACTAGACATAATTAAAACAAAGACAAATGCAATGATAAAACCTGATAAGAGCTAACTCTTTGGAAAAAAATGAATCAAACAGGGTTGAGTCTTCATTATACATATATTTATTGAACTAGTCCATAAATTTTGTGTCAGTCTAATTGGAAGCAAATATTATCTACTAGTCTTTGTAAATTAGTTGTACCACTGCCACATAGCAAACATTAGTCACTTAATTTCAAATATTGGTTACTTTGAAAACAATCTATATCTGGGTTGATCACTTCTGTTTTAGTTTGGTTGCTAGTAACGGGTATGTGTTAAGCATGCTTACTCAAAAGGGTTCAAAACCACACCTTTCACAATAGCATACAAAAAAATGAAATACTTAGGAATCAATCTAATGAAGTAAAAGATCTATACAGTGAAAATTACAGTACTCTGAAAAAAGAGATTGAAGAGGATTTCAGAAAATGAAAAGCTATTCCTTTCTCATGAATAGGAAGAACCAACATTGTAAACATGGCCATACTCCCAAAATTGTTGTACAAATTTAATGCAATCCCAATCAAAACACCATTACTTCATAAAACTTGAGAAAACATTCTAAAAATTTATCTAGAACCAGAAGAGACCCAGAATAACAAAGGCAAACCCGAGCAACAAAGGAAAGGCAAGAGGCATTACAATCCCTGACTTGAGATTATACTACAGAGCTACTGTGATAAAAACAGCATGGTATTGGCAAAAAACAGACCTGAAGATCAATGGAACAGATTAGAAGATGCATACACAACTACAAACACACCCAGTCACCTTATCTTTGACAAAGGGGCCAAACATGCTCACTAGAAGAAAGATAGCCTCTTTAATAAATGTTTCTGGAAAAACTGGTTTTCCACATGCTGAAGATTAAAACTACACCCATGTCTATCACCATGCACTAAAGTCAAAATTGATCAAAGATCTAAATATTAAAGCAGAAACACTAAATCTAATGGAAGAGAAAGTATGTAGAAATCTTGAAGACATAGGGATAGGCAAAGAGTTCATAAACAACAAAAATACTTCAAAGAACCAATAACTGGGATCTCATCTTATTGATAAGTTTTTGCACATCAAAATCACCAGCAGGGTAAAAAGAAAACCCACAAATGGTGAAAAATTGTTATCTAACTGTCCCCTAGACAAAGGACTCCTTTCTCGAATACATAAAGAATTTTAAAAAATCAGGTCCCCAAAATTCAGAGACCCAATCCAAAAATGGACACCTGAGATGAACACACACTTCTCAGATGAAGAAATACAAATGGCAAATAAATACATGAAAAAAAGTTCAACATCACTGGTTATTCAAGAGATGCAAATTAAAACAATACTGAGGTTCCATCTCACCCCAGAAAGAATGGCTATCATCAAGAAATCAACCAATAACAAATGCTACAGAGGTTATAGGGAAGAAGGAACCCTTCTCCACTGCTGTTGGGAGTGTAGAGTGGTGAAACCACTGTGCAAATCAGTCTGGAGATTCCACACAAAACTAGGATTAGAGGTACCATTCCACCCAGCTATTCCCCTTCTGAGTATTTTCCCAGAGGAATTAAAAACACCATACCACAGCAATATATGTCCACTCATGTTTATAGCAGTGCAATTTGTCATCTTGGAAGCAACCCAAATGCCCATCCACTGAGGAATGGATAAAAAAGATGTGGCATTTTTATATACACATCTTTATAGGTAAATGGATGTAACTAGAGACCATACTCATAAGTGAAATAAATCAGATTCGCATGTGTAAACATCGTATTATCTCCCTAGGATAAGAACCTTAAAGAGTAAACAAAACTCTAAAGGTACAATAGATATTGTGAAAGGGAACTAACATACTCAAATGGAAGGAACAACTGGGATGAGGGAAAGGAGAAAAGAAAGAAGGAAAGGAAAAATACGTATGTATATACAAGAACAGCTGGGATAATTGTACTGCCAATGTCTATTGTTTTTATTGGGCTCTTTGTTCTTGATTCTCAACCTAAATCTCTGGCTAAATTTTTTGACCAATTTTGCATGCTTATATCTGGTAATCTGAGCAACTAATTTGAGGACAACAATATGCAATATAGCAACCACTGCTGAATTTCTGCCATCTTGTTTAGTGAAGCTCTGTATTGCTTCTAATTCTTTAAATTATTACTATTCTCTTTGTTCGATGAATCTTGCATTCTTATATCTGGTAATCTGAGCAACTTCATTAAAGATAACAATATGTAATATGACAACTATTGTTAATTTCCTATCATCTTGTATTGAAATTCAGTATCATTTTTATTGCTTTGTGTTGTTTTGCTTTTGTCTTTGTTTTTGTTATTTTGTTATTGTTTTCTTTAAAATAAAAAATAATAAAAGGGTTTATTCTCACATAACCAAAGGGCAAAGATGAGGCTTGCTCCAGAAGCAGGTGAAACCATGTATCTTAGTTACTTTTCTCTCATTGCTGAGACAAAATACCCAATACCCAAAACTAAGGAAGGAAAAGTTTACTTAGCTCACAGTTTGTAGAGGTTTCAGTTCATCCTCAGCTGGCTCCAAGGCAGAGTGGCATATGGCAGAGGGCAACAGTTCATGGTGGCAGAAGACAGCAAAAGCAGCAAGAGCAAAAGGGGGAGGAGCAGGAGAAAGCCTCTTTCCCTCCCTATATTGTATACAGGCTCCCCACCTGAGGGTGGGCATAGCACTCCCACCCATAATCCCAGCATTGGGCCACTAATCAATCATAAACTCTAGAAGCCCACCCCATGACTCCATGAGGCTTTGGGGGACATCCAGACATAAACTATAACATTCTGCCCCTGGCCCCCTAAAGACTCATGCACATACCTTCACACAAAAGGCATTTTAGTTCATCTCTTAGAGTTGCCAAAGTCCTAACAGTTTCAGCACTGCTGAAAAGCCCGTCTGAAGTCTCCTCCAAGATGTAATGCAAACTCTTAGCTGTGAGCCCTGTACAAACGAAAAGTTGAACACTTCCAACATTTAATGGTACAAGACAAACACTACCATCCCAAAAGGTACAAACGGGGAGACAAAATAAGTCCAACCTCCAGCAGGACAAAAACTAAGTCCTACAGTTCCATGTGCAGCATAAGAGGCATCTGTGGCGAACTGTGAGCTCCATGTGGGTCTCATGACTCCACCCTTACAGCAGTTCTGGTGGCTGTAGCTCCTGGAGCTTCTCTCTTAGGCCCTCTGTTCAATCCTTGCAGCTTTCCTTAGATGATGCACATTCCTGGTTTTTCAAAACTTCTGGGGTCTCCACTGCACCTTTGGCTTGTCTTTCACAGCTTCTCACCCTGCCCTTTCTGGGGCACACTGCCTGGCCTGCCAGGCCTTCTGAAATCTAGCTGGAAGCCCTTTAACCTCAGAACTCTTGCATTCTGCATGCATCTAAAACCAGTGCCATGTGGATGATGCCAAGGTCTGCTGCCACCCGGAGCAATAACCAGGCTTTATTCTCTCTTGGCTGTAGGGGTTGAGTGTCTGGATTGCTGGGCTCTCTGAACCTGATTCTGAGGAACGAATTCTTTATGCCACTACCTCTCTGGAAGCTGGTGCAGCTGCCACCACCATTCTGGAATGGCACTCTGGCTTTCCCCTCAAACCAAAGTGTTTCATTTTTGTGAGGCTGCACAGGACGGAGATCCGCTGTTCCTAATGATGCTCCCAGGCCTGCTTTTCCGTTCTCCTATACCTGCTCAGTAACCGAGATGCCCTCAGCTCTATCGGTGTAATCCACAGCTCTACTGGAGCTTCTTTTCTGGCCAAACTTACATTTTAAATCATCCTGCTGGGCTCTTTGCTCGATTCTCAACATAAATCTCTGGCTAAAAGCCCCCAACAGTAGCCATGCTACCACCTCAACATTAAGACTGCCTTGAAATTTCTTCCGCCAGATTAATTCATCTGCTGTCCTTCATCTTAGTCTCAGGCCCAATCTCAGGACACAAGCAAAATGCAGACAAATTTTATGCCAAGCCATAGGCTTGGTTTTCATCATGTGCAAACCTTTGACCCAGTCCTTGTAGAATCCATGATTGGGCCTGAATGAGTCAAGTGCTCTTCTATTTCTCAGCTACTGAAGTAAATGAACTCCTTTAGTTGACCCTAATCAGAGTCGAGGGCATATCTGTGACTGTCCAAATAATGTGAAAGCAAGGGGAGGTCAGGGAAAGGAGCATGATCCCCTGAGGAGGTAATCTGTATGGATGCTCTCAAGGAGAATTCTTGGAGTCAGCAAACCCCCTTATTTTTGTCCATCAAAAAGATTAATAAAATTAACATCCACATGATTTCCCTCAAAATATTTCCTTCTAAGCTGCTAACTCACCTAATTTATTAAGATAACCCTCATATTCTTAGTAAATAAGGATTGAAATTTCCATGTTCTCTTTTTTCATATAACTCTTTTATTGGCAGGTGCAAATAGTCTGCTCATTTCCACCCTATCTTCTGTGTTTCAAAATGTCTTAGTAGGGCATTTCAGGAAGGCAGCCCATCTCTACAAAGTGAGAATATCCTAGTTCCTTTATATGCAACTAGATACATCAGTATTCCAAAAGTAAATGAACATCAATTCAAAAGGAAGAAAAAATGAGAGGAGAGACAGAAAGAGGCAGAGGCAGAGACAGAGGGAGAAAGGGAAAGACAGACACAGACAGAAGGAGAAGGAGATTCTTTTGCTTGTCCAATTGCTTTTTCCCACTGATACCCTCTACTACCCTTCTTTCCTGTGTGACTTTGGCTGTGACTGAGAGGCTTGCCCTGGAAGTCCACTAGAGTATGTTGCGATCTTCTGCTAATTAGTGTACTCTTTAACACACGCACAGACCTTTGAGTGGCTATACTACAGCACCAGCACAAGGCGCAAGGCAAGGAAAGCATCAGAGAAAAGCACAGCAACATACAAGTGCTTTGGAGGAACTACAGATGGAGTGTAGGGCCTGGGTGAGAATGACATGTTCTCAGATGTAACTATCTCCTTCCCAGTATTCACCTATGGTATTTGCACATTCCTTTAATTTGGAGCACAGGAAATGCTACATAAGGTTGGGGCTCGGCACTGAGGTTGATGTGATACAGGAGGGACACTATATCCTGAAGGCTTGTGAACTAGACCCCTAAAAATTTGCATATCCAATTAGACCTGAGGGATGAGGTCAGAGACAGAATGGAAAACACATACCAGGTGTACCTTCTTCACTGTTAGGCAACCTGCTCTCTGGAAAAAGAGCAACCTCACTAGAATTTTCTCTCAGGCTGACCAGAGCTGCCATTGAGTCCATAGGGCACTCCTCTGTTACTCTTTCAGAGTTTGAGAAGGCTTATCAGGAGCTGGGTGCAGGCAGCCTTGTGATCTGTCACCCACATTTTCTCAGGGGAATGCTCTGATTAAGAGACATGGAAAAAGTTACATGTTCTTTTTCCTCTCTCCAGGTACAGTTTCACAACTTAGCTACAGGAGGTCCTTCAGAGATATTCTTTTTCAATGTCCTGGCAACTTTAAACACTCCTTTCATTCGCTACAAAAATCTAAGAGTTGTATTTGCCCCATAAGAATATTTTGGATCTTCACTCAAAATCAGTACTTCCATTCTGGCTCTACTGAAATAATTTCAGATGAATGGCACCATTAAGTAATTATTTTACTGTGGTAACCGTATCTACATGATTGTTCACTGAATCACGGGTAATCTAAAAATAGTAAGTCTATAATAATCTAACCACTAACATCATCCATGTAGATAATTGTTAATGTATGCTCCTTCTGTAAGAATTGTATGTCCCCTTCTAAAACTTGTTTTAGGACCGGATTTATAGCTCAAGTGACACAGCACCTGCCTGGCAAATGCAAGGTCCTGAGTTTGATTCTTGGTACCATAAATAAATAAACTTATTTTACTACAAAGACAGTAATAATATTGTAAATGTTTCTCAGTGTACATGTTGAATGTATTTGCCTTGAAAATCAGACTCACATACAGTGTAGCAAGCCCAGTAGTGGTTAACTCTGAAGTTTTGGAAAATAAAAGATCTCATTTTCTCCTTCATATTTTGTCTACATATCCTGATTGTTTGCCACTAATAGGGTGTATTGATTTTTGATTAAAATAGTCAAACATGAAAAATTAATGTGAGGATTGTGTGCATTTACATCAGAATCTCCAGTTATTACAGGCAGTTATCAGCACCTGGTCAGCATTGTTTACCCACCCATTGTTTTTCAAACCTCAAACTTATTCTATTATTTTAAAACAAGTTTAAGGCTGGGTGTGGTGGCACATCCCTATAATTCCAGCACTTAGGAGGCTGACTGGAGAGTTGTTGTAAGTTCAAAGCCAGCCTGAGCTACACGTGTAGTGAGTTCAAAGCCCAGCCTGAACTACATTGTGAGACCCTATATTGGGCTACCAACCCTCTGTTATTGCAGGCTTATCAGGCCCACATCTCCCAAATGAGTGGACAGTGAAGCGTTAAATAAATTAGACAATTGAAATGATTTCAGGGCTCCAGGAGGGCTTAACTCTCTTACAGCATTTGAGATTCTCTGAGTATAGACCAAGATTTCTCTGAGTAGCCCGTATTTATTCAGTTTACAAACAAAGGAGAAAAGAGAACACAGGAATTTGAGCACGACCTTGGGAGAATTCTCCCAAGTAGTAAATTATGTCAATCAGGAGAACTACCTTATCTGTAGGTTGATATTTATTGTAGAGTATGGAGTCTGCTGCTGCAGTCTCCTTGTTAATTGGGGTTGGAGCCAGATGTCCTCAGCTGTGGCCTCATCTTGTCCTTTGAGGTGTCACAGCTTCACAGGCCAACTCAGGCCTCCGGGTGACCAGGGACTCACAGAGGTTCACTCACTGTGAGTCTATTGCCCATCTCCAGACAAGGGGCCTAAGCTTCAGATAATTCACAAGTAAACATGGAAATCCAATTGGTTAACATTAAATCCTGCTCAGACCTGCTTCATAGTTGTCCCATCAATGCTGTCTCCAAAAAAAAAAGTAAATTTAAGACACTGTATAATGTTATCTAAACTCCTCATACATATCTCTGAAAGATCAGGAATCTAACAAACCACTACACTGTTAACTCACTTAAAAATTAACCATTTTTTAATATCATCTAATATCTACTTAGTACTTGAAGTCCACCAAATTTGTAATTTTTCCCTTAAAAAATTGAGATCAAAGTCCACATAATTTGTATTTCCCTTTTCCACTTTTTCTTTCTGAGGAAAAACTAGGTATTCTCACAGTTCTGCACATTCTGGATTTTGCTAATTATATTCTATGCTGTTAAACACATCACTTGTTCCTTGTACTTACTATATAAAAAGTAATCATATCCTTTATAGTATAGGAATGTATGAAGCCCACTACACTGTTCTATTAATGTCTTCATAGTTATTTTAAAAGGTCAGACCTAAAGGCTCATTGACTATATGCAGCATAGTGGGTTTGACCTGGGGACCAGGAAGGCTTGATTGGCAGTGGCATGTCCTTCACAGCTGCATCACAGAAGAAAGCCCATGAAATAGCTGGGTGTCTTTTAGTGATGTTGAGTGATCAGCAGATTTACTGCCAGCAGTCCAATCCACGTATTATAAAATTCCACCTCTTACTTTTACTAATTCACTTTAAATTAATGATCACTGCTAGATCTGTTACAAAAATCAAATTTTCTTTGAAGAACTGAAATTATTACCTAATGGCATATTTACCTTTTCATTTGAACTGAACCATTTGTTTCTTTCACGAATGTACCTCATTAAATACCATTCAACATGAAAGCCTGATAATAGGCTTTTCCCCCTCTTTCAGTAACATGAGAAAGTTTTGGAACTTCATGAAAGACATTCAAGGTGCTGTGCTCTTTCATGAGAGAAGCTGAAACATTGTTTTTGGAGCAGTTTTTGTTGTGTATATGTGTGTTTTTCCCCGTGATAGTCAAGTATGATTTCAACCTTACACAAGTGATCTGTTGATATGAAATATCATGGGAAAATTTTGACCTAGAACATTTTCAAAGAGGTTAGTTACCGGAAAGACAAGAAAGTTAAGGACACTTGGCAAAGTGGTTATAGTACATGCTTTACATAACATTCTTCTTCCTCAAATTTTTTCATTTTACATTTGGTTTCTCAATTTCCTGTAAACTAAATTTTAAGCACTCTAATTAACACTCAAGGCCTTCTTTTATCTGGCCCTAAATGCCCACTTCATTACTGTTTTGTACGTGTTCTTTTCTAGCCAGAGACAACTATTTCCCTCAGACCTTTTGCCTCCCCAGGAATAAAGCATTTGACCCTAGATTGCAACTTTACCTCCACTACTAACAGTGGCTATTTCTTTTCTTACAGATTCCCACATACACATCTTTTCTTACTAGACTTGCCATGGACAACTCATTTCCTGGCTAACACAAGTGTCTTCTTATTTTTTAAAAAAGAAATGGGCACTCTACTTTCCTTTTGGGAAAATACATCCCCCATATGGAATTGTTAATCATACTGTCCAACACCAAGTAACAGGTATTTGCTAGGTAAGTTAAATTACATTTATTTTCTGTGAAATTTTCATTATATTCAAGGTGAATGAAAGACTGACAATGCTTTGAAGTGACTAACTGGTACCCAGAGGAGTCTCTCTCAAGAATTAGTAGATAACATCTTCTAAGTGCTGGTCAAAGAACTGTATACCATGTACAGAATCCTAGTGTAAATGTCACAGGGTTAGGTCTTACTCTGTGGTTTTCCAGGTGTTTCTCATCCTTTCTTCTTTCTTTTTAGTGTTAACTGGCCATTTTTGTTTTTTATCACCAGTTCATATTAGAACACAGACTCAAAACAAAACTTTTAGGTCTAACCTGCCAAACAAGTTCTTTAAGGCACACCCCTCGTTGTTTTCAGGAGGGAGGAATAGGGGAAGAAAAGGGAAAAGGAGAAAGGAAAGGAGGGAGGGAGAGCAAAGAGACTAAAATGCATAGTCACACTGGAGAGAGAACGAACAGAAAAAGGAACGATGAGAACTTTCAGGGTTCTGTTTCCCCGGTTTCCCACTTAGCCCATCATGCAATGGGCCTGGGACCAAGTCCTCCTAAGGAGAAGGGTAAGGGAACTTGGCAATACGACACAAGGGGATGACCACAACCAAACCACATCTTTAACTTGGTTAAACTAGAACTGAACAAAACCAGTGGGAATTCACCCACGAAGGAGGCAGTAGGAAATCCACTCAGTCTTTCCAGTTAGCTACCTCTATCAGATCTGTTGTTTTCCTAACTGGTTTCAACTTTCAGGGCGGTATTAATGCGAAATGACTGTAGAAACTATCCTTGTTACATTTTTAACTTTTATTACTTCTTCTTTAAATACACTAGCAATTAGTCTAAGATAACTTACTTTCACAATGCGAAACCATCCTTTTTATCTAAACCTAGATTTTTAACTTTTTCTTTGAAGTGGGTAGATTTCATAAAGTTTCTTGGTGTGTTCCTGGGATAAATAAATATTATTTTATTGGGTTTTGCCAGAATGATGTATTTAATCAAATTTATTTGCTAAAATGTAGCTAACCGTGATACAGCTGGGCAACTTTTATTAATGTATAGAATTTGGTTTTCTGTGCTGTTTGTCCACATCCATATTCATAAATGGGTCATAACCTTTGGTTTTAGCACCAGTATAATCTTACTTTCAGAAAAATATGACTGCTATGCTGTGAATGTGCTCCTTCTCAAAATACATGTATTGGAATTCTAACTTTCAATGCAGTGGTATGAAAAGGTGGGGGCTTTGGGAGGGGATCAGATCATGAGGACGGAGCCTTCATGAATGGGACTAGTGCCCTTGTAAACGAAGACCGAGGGGGCTTGTGTCTCCCTGCAACCATGTGAGAACTTTACATAAAGATATAAGCCATGAGGAATGGGCCTTCCCCAGACTTTGAATCTTATGGCACCTCAAGACTGGACTTTTTGGCCTCCAGAACCATAACAAATAAATGTTTGCTGTTTATAAACCATTTAATCTATGGGATTTGTTATAGCAGCCTGCATAGAATAAGACAATGATAGTGAAATATTGCTGTCAGTGATGTAGGCTATCCATTTTCACACCCTAGTTTTTGCTACTTGCCAACCACATAAACCTTAACATATTACCTGACTGACAAATTAGGAAGACAGCACAGAATGTAAGTGCTATAAGCCTTTACAAAGTAGACAAGGCATGACTAGCAAACGTTGAGAAGGGAAGGAAAAGAAAAGGTAAATTTGTTATCTGTACTTTCATAGCTGGAGAAAAAAATGCATAATTTAATGCATACAAATATATCCATCTATCAATACTTAGATTAATCCATACAAAGATCCAAGTCTAAGAAATATACCACCAGCTAATAGTCACGGATAAAGGGAACCAAAAAGGAAAAGAACTATTAATTTGACCACTACTCAGAAAAGTCAGTAAGTAGATAATATCTAAAGAAGGAATTAATAAACACAGAGCACAGATCAAACCAGGCCCTCCACTTGTGTCTGCTGGTGGAATTACTGAAACACAGTCATACTTGTTTGTTTCCATATCTATAGCTACTGTTGTATAATATCACGTGAGATTTAGATTTTAAGAAAACCTGTAATTTAAAATGTAAATAACTGTGAAATTATCAAAGGAAATTACAAAATAGCAGAGAAGGAAAACTGGAAAAATATCAGAAGTATAAATTTTAAAAAAGGTATGAGAAGAGAAAAAGTAGCCTAGAAATCAGTGTCACCAGAGTCTATGGGACATGGCTGACAGAGCACCAAAGAAACAATGCATGCCTCACTTAGGCAGACCGCTAACTCACCTAGGAAAAGATACTACTATACACGAAAGAAAAAAGTAAAATTACTCCAATTTGTAGATGCAATTTTAAAAGAGACCACACTATTTAGCATATAAAGTATTTAACACATGAAATGGTTACCTTTTAAGAAAAATGTAACTGAGTTCAAATGACAATGTAGGCAGATAAATTAATATAGAAAAAATAGGCAAAGTTCTCAGAATGTACCAAGCATGGATTTTTTAGTTATTTCATTAAATCTTAAGAAAAAAAGCACATAGCTGTTGTCATAGATGCTTAAAAAGCATTTAATAAAACTTGCTGTTAATAATTGACTTTAAAAATATACTTTAAGAAATACATCTTAAAGTCACAAAACATGCTTGTTCAAATCTAAGAGTAAATTTGTATTTCAGCAAAAGCATTCTCATCACAAACAGACAAGAAGCCTACTTATATGCTATTATTTTATGTTTTACTAAGTATTTTATGTGGTACTAAGGACTTGAATTAGGCAAAGGAGTTATAAAAATAAGAGAGGAACAGGTAAATTATTAATATTTTTAAATGACAAAATTCTGAACCCAGAAAAATGCAAGAGCAGTAATTAAAAGCAGCAAATAATCAACATGCAGAGTTCACAGCCTTCAAATACAGTAATAATAATAACCAGGTAGAGGATAAAAGACCAAATGCCATTTGTAACGTGACAAAATAAAACACAGTGTTTGGAACAAAAACAAAGTCAAAAGACAGAGGACAAAATGGAAATTTTTTCAAAATCACGGAAGAAGCCTAATTCTTCTAACATATGAAAAACCCCTACAAACCAATTTAAATAAAACCAAAAGCCTGAAATTTATAAAGGTCAGATGAATGAAAACGTAAGTGGTGCGTTCCGCGGACAGTGATGTGCGTAACGCTGTCTCTGTGCATCGCGGGGAGTGATGCGCTCAATGCTTTCTCTGCACATTACATATGGTAACCCTCCACACAGGTCCCAGTGCTGTCCAGTACTCACACTGCTCTCATATCCCAATTACTCTCCTGCTCCTCAAGGATTAACTCATACCCTTTTCTTTATAATAAAACGTCTATTACCTCCTCTCCTATTCTCATTGTCAACTGCAATATCCGAGTCCAAGGTGTCTCACTTCTCACCTGTATCACTCCAGGAGCCTCCTAAGTGACAGCTATATCCATTCAACCATATGACTTACTCATAAACTAAAAGCACTTGTGTAGACACATGAGTGTCCAAATATCTGTAGGACGTTCAACAAGAAAAATGTCTGACCGAAAACCTACTGTGTAACATGTACTGTTCAAAATTTGGACATGGCAGAGAAGAAAACAAATTTCTTACACTTCAAAGCTTGTATTTTAGATGAAAGACTGACAATGTAAATTTATACATGTCAACTCACTAACACCATAGAAGAAAACTAAAGGGAACAGGTATTTGATCAGAGACCTGCATCACTCAGGGAGGAAGACCTTAGCTATGAAAATATACAAAATAAATTCAAGTATCCAAAAAAGCAAATTCTAGTTCTATTAATGTTGCAATTATATTGGTTATGAATCCTTAGTAGTATTAAGGATATTTAACCTTTCCTTTATCAGTTCATATCAATAATTTTTAAAAAACAGAACTAATTCATACACATTTCAGACATGACCTAACCTGTTTATTGGTAGTATTTGTGAAGGTTATGAACTTTGGCCCATGACAGAGCTAAGCTAAACTACTGAGTATTCATATCATGTTTAGTTTAAAAATAAACACAAATAACTCTCCTCCCTTCATCGACCCTCCAAATTTTGGCTGGCTTTACTGAAAAACATCCTTTTAATTTTATCCTGAAAACAACATGGGGAATGATTTTCTTTCAAAACAAGTTTCCCCTTGAAGAGAAACACATGTTCAAAGTACAAACAACATTCCAGTATTCAGCGTAAGACTACTTAATATCTGTAGGGTGACATCATCCTTAGGCTATTGAATTATGTTCCTGTAAACACTGTTCTACAATCCTATAATTTAGGCCCATTCATAGAAGCAGACCCAATTTTTCTAATAGCTAATTAGAGAACAACAAAGGGAACACACTTAAAAAAACAAATACTTCCTAAGTTATAAATAATTTTTAAGAGTAATCAAAGATAGCATCCTAACGTAATTTTAAAGTAAAATGTGATAGGCTCAGGTGTAAGAACAGCTAAGAAAATTTAGGGGGAAAAGATTTATGAGTAAGTCAGGCTACCAGTTATAACTTAAATATTGGGTGAGACAAAGAGATAACCAGAAAAGTCTCGGAACATTTCCATGATTATAAAGTAACACAGGGGGAGTGGGCTAAGAAGAATGAAGTTATGCCACATACAGAAACCTAATAACCTCAAGCATGGAAATATTGTATGTCATAAATATGAGGTAAGACTAACAGTATCAATAAGAACAAAATGGGGAAAGGGGATTTAGAAGAAGACAAGGGGGTGAAAAGAAACAAGGCTTACCTGTGCACGTGTACCCATTCCCCATGACAGCTGTAAACTGCATGAACTGATATACTAAAAAACCTGATACACAACAAACAAAACCTCAAAAAGGACAAAAAGGATTCACCAACAATGAGTGGTTTGCTGTCACAAGAGGGGTAAGACCACTGAAAAAGCCACAGTCACAAGATCCAGCCACAGTTCTATAAGCATAAAACTACAGAAACAATTTTAAAGAAGAAGAGCTCAAAAAATTCTTTCCATGACTTTTTTCGAGTAATCTGTTAGGAAAAAACTTAATCAAAAGACTGAGCAAACTTTAGAAGTTTAGTATTTAACATACTTAATTGAAAATCTAAGATTAAAACTAAAATAGTGACAGGCAGAATATGTGTAATACTGCTATGTGTTATATATTCAAATAAAGTAAAAGTAGCAACTGAAACTAAGAGAAGGGAAATAGAGGAAAGTAGAAAAACTCATTAACTGGCATTTAGACAACAAAGGAAAGATAAAGGATTTCATTAAAGATGGCTAATAGAGATTCTAAATTAAAAATAAAAGACATAGAAACATATAAGCATAAAAATAACCAGATTTGGACATTTGCGTTGTTTATTATTTATACTATGCATTCATATTCAAGTTGTAATGTCAACACTTTTTAATTTTTTGGACACACAGCTGAGTCAGAACCCTGGCTCACATGAGACTCCTACATTGGTATAACACCCCTTTAGCTTTCTTTTCACTTGCTTGTGCAGGGTCTCAAACTCAGCAGGTGGTAAGAGTTTAGTCTCCTCAGCTTTTTCTTGAGCATGTGCAGAGCCTTGTTAAATCTGATTCCAACAAATATGCCAGAACTTTTCAAGCTCCTTATTTGTATTAAATTTTCCAGATTTCCTTTCAAGCATATTGGTTACCTTATGATTTACCTCAGTAGTACCCACTGTCTGCACCAGTCTTGTCTGATTGTTTCTGAAAAACTATCTTCACACTGAGCAAGCTCTGACTCATATCAAATGAAGACAGCGTCACAAGTGGCTGTGTACAACCAGTTAGGTCAAATAACAGTAATTCTTACAGTGTCTTTGAAGATGCCCCAGACCTGTTTTGCTCCCTCCAGTGACTGTGAGGCTGCTGGTTTTCACAGCTACTGCAGGTCTGAAGAGTAGGAGCTGGGAACAGGGCAAGTGACACTGTGGTAATTATCATTATCTGTATCAAGATTCAGACATTTTTCTTGAATAAATATTCCTCAGATTGCTGTAAACCTTTGATTATTACAGAGTTCTCAAAAAAGGTTGATTCTAATAGTTTGGAGAGTGTTATAACTGCTTTTACAGAGAAAAGTTTTCAGATATTTTTATTTTGCCATTTTTGCTGCTAACATCCCTGGTAAAGCTCACATATTTTTGTTTGTTTTTTAAAGCCCACATATTTTTAGGACCTTATCTCCTATTAAAAAAAAAAAAAACTCTAAACAAATATTAAACTTGGAGAGCTGACATCTCTTTTGAAGAGGAATCAGATATCAATTCTGAGATTAAGTATATTCTAGAATTAAGCAAATACGTAAATATACTGAGTAATGGGAATCTGGTTCAGCACTGTAAAAGCAGATTTACATGTCAACAGGACAGGAGAGAGAGCTTGAAAAGGCTCCCCTTAGACAAATCATGTGCAATTATAGTGTTAAAAACTAAATAACAAAGGACTCCTATTTCTGATCACCATGGCATACCAGGGACTGGATTTCTCCTTCTACACTGAGTGACTAGAAGACTGGACAAAATAGGCGAAGCAGCGTTCAGACCGCAGACAACAGGCGGCACAGGACAGTAATATGTGAGAAGGAAGACGCTGAATGCCACAGTACCCCAGTCACCGCATGAAGAGCGTCCGAGTGAGAAGGCGAGGGGCACCGGAAGAGCTCGGGGCCCTACTGCCTGAAGAGGCAGAACGCAGACCTCAGGTAGGACGATGTAACTATTATCTGTGAGGCAAAACACTAGGGAGGGAGAATATGTAAAGAGAAAAAAATGTGCCACAGCAGAGTACCCTCCAGTCTTTCAAAAATGGATCTGTGCTATGAAGTGAAGAACCTACCAAGGCTGTGGGGGTAGGGCTGGGGTTAGTACTGGAACCATCACAGGAGCTTACAAAGGCCCAGGTGTAGACTGTGATCTTATTTGCCATGACAGAATTTCCTAACAGAGGAAGTAACGGGTACAGTTATCAGAAAGGTAAAAGCTCAGTACATGGGGCCAAATGAGCCCCAGACCAGGGTTTCTCAACCTCAAAACACTGTTGGGTATTTGGGGCTTCAACATTCTACTGTTCAGGAACTGCAGAAAGTTAGGAGGATCCCTGACCTCCATCTGCAGGATACAGTACCTTCCCTTGAATCCCCTGCTCCTTTATCTCACATGTGCCCCACGGGGAAAAACTGCTAGGTGAGAACCAAGGCCCTAGATGAATGGCTGTTCTAGATCCATCCTGAAGAGGCACACAACAGGACAGATCTGAGTCTAAGGAACTTACACAACCTTGAACTAAGCCAACAGTACTTTCTATGTATCCAAATCTAGGAATCAACACATGTAGCACTTCTTAATTCTTTGGGTTGGACAGACCTGGCAGTACGGACACAGTGCTCTCATACCAACAGTTTGACAAAGTTCGAGTAAGAACAGGGACATTCTGTTTTTTGTCACTGAGAAATTATATAAAAACTATATAAAAATAAAAATTTAAAACAAAAAAGTGCAAACAATTACACTCAATTTTCTTTCTGCATAATCTTTTCAACTACATTGATCTGGTTATCTAAATTTTTAAACTCTTAAAGACAAGAGATGACTCTTGAAAATTAGTATATTCATGCTGGCCAGATGACCTTCCCTTCCCATTATCAGTACTAACATAAAAGAGTAAACGTGGAATTTAGTTAGCACTGTTTAATCAGTAACAGAGTAGTAAAAAGCAAAACATTTGAAGGTAAGCTTAAAATCTTCTTTTCCACGTAAATAACAGTACCGTAATATATATAGCAGCCCTTCCTCAGGGAGTAAACTCATAACTTCCTCACTCAGCTGTCAGTGAAAAGGCTTTTGATTCCCCTCCTTCTAGAATTTGTTCTGTGAATTATAATCTACTATTCTTCAAAAAATGCTTCTATGAGACTAAGTGGTCAAACAGTTGGACATTACACATTCTTGATTTCTATATAGTAAAATGTAAAACTGAGGCCGGGGATATAGCTCAGTGGCACAAGCGCCTGCCCAGCAAACGCAAGGTCCTGAGTTCAATTCTCGGTACCACCCCCCAAAAAAGTGGCCACATTTCTATGTGGTACATAAAAATGTAAAACTGACTTTTGGTTGTGTTTCTACATTTAAACAATTTGCCTAAATGACTGAGATACAATTAAGAAACAAACTGTGCTGAAAAAATATTTTAGGATACTGAAAATGTGAACACAGTTAAAACTACAATAAAAAGTTATTTATATCATACTATCTGTACACCCAGAATAAAAGTTACTAGTTTTGGTTTCCTCACAAGAATAACATCACAAAGGTGATCTATTTTAAATTATGACTTCCTATGTGTATCCATCATTCTTCTAACTGTAACTTGACATTTCATGGAAAATACACTTCATGATAAGCCCAAGTGAGGCAAGCATGGGTTGCTATTGTCTCCTACTTTTCTTACAGAAGAGGTTACTTGGGGCACGCCACTGAAGAATTTAGGGTGTGCTCAATTGATAAAAGGCTCATATAACACGAATTCACTTGAAAAATACAAAGCAGACATTTTATAAGCCCTCCAAAGAGAATAAAAATACGATTTGAAATAATAGGTTAGCGGCAAAAAAGGAATCTATCATAGGTACAAAGTTCACAAAAAGGGACCAGTCAGTCGTCAAATGTGATCTTCTTCCCCTGAAACACAGCGACTTTAGACTCTTGCTCCTTGCGCTTCCTGCTCGCTTCCCAGGAAGGGTGGAGAGGCACGTGTAGTGGCTGCTTTGTATTCTCAAGTCTTCTTTGTGCATTCTTTTTAAAGTGGTTCTTAATTGGAGGTTCATTTTCTGGAAAATCTATAAAGAAAGTAAAAATAATAAAAACTGTATCTAAATAGTAATAAAAGAGAAAAAGATTTCATCTCCTTCACCCAAATTATTGAGGGAAGAAATTTTGTTTTAAAGATAATACTTCACAATTTAAATCTCAAATCCAACAGGGAGCAAACAGCCTCAAGTTAAAATTTTACATATGATCAGTTAATTTTGGGACACGGGCTTTCTATACCTTGTAAAACATGTTTATTGAATCCCTCCTGAGATATACTGTGCGGTCTTAATGACAACGACATTGAGAAAGCATCCCACCAATCAAAAGAACGAATAAAAATTTTAAATTATACTGAAAATCACACAACATTGTTTCAGTTTCTGTGGGTTCAAATTCTCCAAACTATTAAGCCATCTTTAATGCTTCATCCTTCCAGTCTGGCAAAACATTGCTCATTTGTACAGGATGCACAGCAGCCATACATACCTGAGATTTTGCTTTTTGGAGCTTGTTCTCTATGCTCTCTAAAAGAAGAAAACACCATTATGAGTTTTAAAAGATAAAATAAATTAATCCTCTAAATTTTGGAAAATAACAAAACTCACCCAGAGGACTATCACATTCCCTCACCTCACCAACAATTAACAAAGAAGTCCACATTTTAGCTACAGCAAAGATTTGTTAGATTTTAATGTTATGACAGATAAACAGGGACTATTTTTTTCTCCACCCTTCTAGACAGTTCTGTTCATAATTGAAAACTGTTCTCTTCCGATGGTCTCGTTCCTGCACTAAGGGACTATCTAGATGAAGAATTTTGAAAGCCTTTATTAGGGAGAATGAGACACATAAAACAGATTAAGATTTTGTTAGCAGTGATAATGGCATGTGAATTTCCAATAAGTAAAATACACAGCCTATGAAGACAGAATTAGAAGGCTTAAATACTGTAATTACTGTTATAGTTTGTGTAATAATGTTACTGTTACAGTTTCTGTAATGTTTGCGTTTTTTCTGCTTATTTTAGAAAATTTCTCTACCTCATTTCTTATTCCATGAAAAACACCTCTGACATAGTAAAACTTTAGTTGACTGACGAGAACAGTTGTTACTGAAGAAATACCTAACCCAGATGTTTAATGTAAAATATGGAATTAAGCTTACAGGTTCGTAACAGAATCATTCTGACAAGGGGTAGTTAGCAATAAGGATGAGGACAGCAGTATTACCAAATACAGCGCAGTCTGGGGGAAGTCAGTGCTGCGACACTGAGACAGGACTGTCTAGTAAAATGCTGCACAGAAACATGATGGATATCTGCAACAATGGTCTTGTGTCATCCAGAAAAATACTCTTTTCAGAAAGTTTGTTTAAACAGATGTGTAAGACATTTTTTGAAAAGTTCTTCCTTTAAAATTAACTCAAAGTTTCAAAACTTTGCTAATTGAAAAAATAAAACAACTTGGCCAGGCATTAGGCTGTAACAACTCATCTTATGATGAACTTGAGAAAATGTGGCATTGCCATATGTATACGTATATACTACCTCACCATAAAGCTGAAAAAGGCAAAGTCTAAAAATAGGATGAGGTACAAACCATAATTACTCACTGGAAGTAGCTTCTCTCCCTGCTGAAAATATGTAGCTATGTATCTTTTAAAAAATAAGAACTCATAATTATTTCAGAATGAAAAATTACCTTCTAAAACTTTTAGATCCAGATAAAGAGTTAAAAAACACTGACGCAAGCTTCCTGGTTTCTGCACTTGGCCGGCTCCCATCTCTTACAGCCTCGCCCCAGGGGGTTTCGGGTACATCCTCTCTGGGTACCACCTGTGGGAGAGCTTTCTGTTCCTTAGCTGAAGTACGGCAACCACTTTCCTTCTTCCGTGTCCTCCTGACCTTGCCAATGAAGAAGTCATCACCACTCTCACTGTCCTCAGACATGGAAGACTGTTTGTAGAACCTTTCTTCTGTGCTGTCATCAAAATACTCCTTTTCTTCTTCATATAATTCTTCTTGGCTATCACTGTCATCACCAAGCAAGCTATTTGACCCTTTCTTTTTATTTATTTGACTTAATGTTTTCATGTTTGGGCCAGCAGGTGTCTTCTGGGACTCAAAGGGAGCTACAGAGTCCTTTTCTATAGGTTCTGACAGAGAATGTGGAATGCTCACTGGTTTGGGTCCATGTTCCATCTTGAGCATTTTTTCTTTAGAGCTATGTCTTGGTTTCTTTGCCTGTACTTTGGTTTCTTTCACTTTCTGCTCTGTGGTCTTAGTTCCTTCATGCTGTGCCTTACTTTCATCATTGACTGAATATAATGTTTCCTTAGAACGATATTCTTCTGCTGTGCTCTTAACTTCAGCAGCACATTGTCTTGCATCTTTAAAGGCTTGGACAGCAGCTGCAAGAAAACCAGTGCATGACTTGTGCCAGCATTGAAATATATAAATATCGGGTTCAGTAGAGTATTTCTTAATTATTTGGAAACTTCTAAGAAAATAATTGGAATTTGTATTAAGACATGCTCAAGTACACCTATTTTTAAGCTGCCAAGTGAAAAGAACTCATCCTTTCTTAATGTATTAGAATTATGAGGAATAGTAAAAAGTCTGACTATAAATAAAGTGGAAACTTTAATTTCTGTGGTAGTAATAGATATTACAAAATACGTTTTCAGACATAAAAATAATCTGTGATAACAGCACTCGTCTATATTTATATATATTTAAATAAATATGTGACACTGGCAAAAGCAAAAGTAATGAACTATATATATTTAACTTGTATTCAACTTGATCATGTATATATCACGTATCAAGTATATTTAATATATTATATATTATATGTTAATATATTAAAATTAAAGAAAAAATACAGATTTAGTTTTTCTTCAGACACCAGACAGTTAATATTACAGGGACTTCTTCACATCTATAGATAGTTGAAAGAACCTTCCTTACATTTATAATACAAAATATCCTCAAGAGCTGAAAAAACAAAATATGTAAAATGAAAGAAATCATTTATCCAAAACCATATACACAAGACTCATACCTTTTAGTGTATCTATTTTTTTCTTCAGAAGAGGGTGTTCGGCTAATCTGGCAATTGCTCTTTCAGTTGCAGTAGAATCTGGCTACAAAGCAGAAAAAAAAACAACCCACAATGACATCCCAAACCTCAGTGCTAACAGGTGTCCCACATCCCTCAGGAAACCGCCTTTCAAGTGGAGGGGGAGGAAGGTGCTATTTCACAGAAGCTGCGAACCCTCAATGGCTTTTGTTAGTGTCTTTTCCCCAGAGCACTACAAATTCACTTCAAAGGTAATCTGTAATACAGGAGCATCTGTATTTGTAAGATGGACCAATGAGGTTAGCTGTTCTCATTACATAAACTAATCTCATCTGTTTTAGATAAGAATTTCAAGGATTCCAAATAGATTGACTAAAATGTATTCTTACACAATTATCCTAAAACACATCCACTGTCATTTCCAAATCCCTGCTTCTTAGTTGTAGGAAGCTTCAGAAGAGAAACAGAAATAGCTCAATGTCTAGTGCTGACTCTGAGTAAATATTACGGTATTAATCATTTTATCATCAGATTTACCCATCCAGGTAATTTCTCTGCCTTAGACGATGCCTTGGAATATCTAGGATTTAGTAATGTTATTTCAGTAAATTGTATTAAAAAGACCACAGTAAAATACTCTAATTCTAAAATTACATATAAATCTAATGAATGAACATCTAATTTGTTATTACTGTACAACTGTCATTTTATGTTATCTTTGTGGAAGGCTATTAATAAACATTTTGTCAATGGTATAGTTGCCTTTAAGTAAGATATGAAACATATCCTGATACTTCATACTTCTTAGAAACATGGTTTATTCAGGTAAAGGAGAAAGTTTGGTCATATGACTTCCTATAACTCATTCTGTGTCTCTGGGCAAGTTTTGAATGCCTATAAATGCAAAATCCAGTTTATACCATGGGTTAGTACCCATGTCCTCAACAATGGCTAAAGTAACAGTTACATACATAGAAAGATAATTTGGGAGTAAGTTTTTATTCATGTAACTGGGAATCTATTTAACAAAAATGTTATCTTGTTGGCATGTACTGTATCTACTTTGTACTATCATGGCATTTGTGTTTAAACACTTCAAAGAGTACTTAGTGCTTCTCCTTTTTTAAAAAAAATTATTAGCATTTCTGGAGTACATGATAAAATACGTTCACAGGGGCCTGACCCATATACACAACATCGTGACCCTCTTCTCTTCCCCTTTCTCTCCGCCTCCATCTTTCCTCTCAGGTCTCCTTCCCACCTCCAGAAAGCCCATCTCCCTCTCTCTTACCCTTATTTGCTCTTTAAATTTTTTATACTTTGGGTGTGAAACTGCAAAGTTTTTGGCTACCATATACCACGGCTTTAGAGAATGAACTATTCTTGTTACATTAAAATATAAAAAATACCATATAAATAAAGGATAAAAATCTTGTTTAGTAGGACAGGGTGCATGAAACATATCTAATTTTAGGACAAAATTAATATTACCTTCAAAGAGTATGTCCTATCACTTTTATCTGATACAATAATGACTGAGGCAGACCAAAATATATTACCAAAATGTTTGATTTGGGAAGGCTCCCTGTCCCAGAAACGGGAACAACAACAGCCAGGGAGCTAAGTAATCTGTCTGAAAGTAACAAAGCTAGTTCCACGGGAATACTAGCTGAAATGCAAGCTCTTAGGAAACAAGGCCCTTAACTAAAAGGAATCTTGGCAGACAGTGAGAACATAACCAATAACAAGAATACTATCAGTCATGAGAGGTGTATCGAAATTGTCAACTTAGAAGGAAAAAATTACACTCAAGTACCAATGATAATGCTATTACTATGACAGTGTACTAAATTATTGTAAATTATATAACAAGTTACGATATAGAATTGAAACTTTCACTGACATGAAAATTATTTAATCAAGGCTTTCACAAAGCAGTCACTGCAAAATACATATATATCCTTCTTACACTTCTGCCCTCTGAAGTTCCTATATTTAGCTGCCAGTTTCTTTTATTTAATTCATATTTGTTCCTGATGCCCTATTATTGATTTTCAAGTTTGAGTTGCTTTTTATCTGAGGAGTAGAAAAATAACCTAATGAGGAAAAACAGTACACAGTGGAGAACTTACTGACGTATGTATATAAATACTGAAAAGTAAATTTTACATTTGTAAAAGATCAATACAAAATATAATACATGCATTTCTTAATGTGTTAGAATATCAATTTATAAATTATAGCAATTATTTAAATAAACTTTAAAATTCTTCCTGAGTAAACAGGTAAAATTTAACATTTAAGCCTTTAATTTTAAGAAACAAATGTAACATTCTAAATATTTCATTTAATTAATTAATTAATTTATTTTGAGGCAGGGTCTCACTATGCAGTGCAGGCAGTCCTCAAACTCACTTCTATACCCCAGGATGGCTTCAAACTCATAACAATCCTCCTGCTTCAGCCTCCCCAGCGTTGGGGTTACAGGTGTGCACTACCATGTCTGGCTCATTTATTTTATTAAGAAAGCAATTTTTATTTTTATTTTATTCTTAAAAATTTTATTTGTAGAAAATCCTTCAGTTATTTTTTTTAAATTTAAATTTTAACAAGGGCTAAAGGTGATACAGGCCAAAGGTTTTATCTATCAAAAAGACTGACTATCCAGACTTAATTTCTAGATTAAATAGCCAGTTAGGAATAAGATCAGGCTCTGAATTTAGTCAGGTATTCCTAAATTGTCTTCTGACCTAACTTTCACTTCTCAATTACTTCCAACACTTGTTTACATTACAAATTGTGTGCGGCCCTCTCCAAATGTTTTGGAAGGAAATAAAAGTATGTAGTACCTGCGTCTTTTGCACCAGCACTATGTGTTTTTGTTTTGCTTTCTTTTTTTTTTTTTTGAGACATGGTCTTGCTATGCAGCTCAGAATGGACCTAAACTCACCATATAGCCCAGGCTGGCTTCAAACTCAGGGTGATCCTTTTGCCTCAGCCTCCTGAGTGCTGGGATTATAGGTGTGCGCCACCATGCCCAGCAGCACTGATAATCTAAGTGCAGAACTTACAAGAATGAAGGCAAACAATACCGTGAAAGACTTCATTCTCTTGTTTTCTCCTATCTCTCTTGGTCCCTTTTTTTCCCTGATGTCTATGCTATGTCTTTACTGATCCCTCTGTGTACAGGCATCATGTTACACATGAGGACACAACTAGCATTACTTGTCACTCTAACTTAAAAATTAGATCCCTGAAATAAAAGATGCAATCAAACTTGAGTTAACCTAACTGAATAGATACTTTTCAAAAGAAGTACAAATGGCAAAAAAGTACATGAAAAAATGTTTAGCATTTTTGGCCATTATAGAAATGCCAATCAAAACAACACTAAAAATCAAAATTCCATTTGAGCCAGCTAGACCTCTTACATCCTCTGGAAAGTTCAAATGATACATGCACACCCATGTTTATATTACAATTCATGACAGCTAAATTTTAGATGTAACATGCCCATCAACAGATGTACGGAGGGAGAAAATGGGGCACAGAGGCAACTGCAGGAAATGGAATGTCTTGAGACTTTATGGTAAATGACAGAACTCAGACACAGAAGATCAAACATCCCCTGGATTCTTCTATAAGAACCTACTATAGAAATACTTTAAGGAGCAAAATAAAAGAAAGAGAATAGGAAACGGGAAGGCAGACTTTGTGGTGATGGGAAAGGGGTTTGGAAATAGTGGATGAAAAGAGTGTTGCAAGAGGAGGGAAGCATCAGTGATTATTTTTCTCCAGATAAGTAACACTGTTCTGCACCATAAACATACACTTTATAAGTAAAAGCGCAAGCCAAATGCACAAATGACTTACTCAAGGCAAAATATGATATATTTCATTTAAGAGACAGAAAATGTTATGGAGCTATATAAGGAATACAATTAGAGTGATATATTTCAAATTTAAATAAGTTTATTTTGAACCTTGAAAGGTTATGAAGTAGTCTATGAACAAGTAAATTTTACACTGCTTGAAGAAGCCTTCACAATACTGGGAGATATGAAAGAAACTGCTACTTTCCCTGACTCAATGTTTGCTATGGAAAATTTTCAGGAAACTGTGGTTTTCACATGCCTCTACCTTCAAATGAAAACGCAGAAAAACACCTTGTCTTTTATTTTTTTATTTTTAGGTTTTTTTTTTAATTTTAAACGCAAACGAATGGAAACATATTAACAAACAGACAGCCATTTACAAAGTAGCACAAGAACAGCACAAAACTGAATTACAGACAAGGTGACAGGGAATTAATAATGGTTGTTTTATTACATGTTGATAACTTCAAAGTATATACTTAGGAAAACAAATATAGACATGCAAGATTGATCAAACAACGAATCATTAACTGTTCCTTACAATAAAACGACAGAAGTCGGTAGTACAACCACATTAGATACCCTGCACATACATACATACATAACAATCCCTTTCTTCCTTTTCTCTTTCCCCTCATCCCAGTTGTTCTTTACTTTTGAGCAGTTTCCTTTCATTTCACAATGTTTATCATACCCCCTAATTTATATTCCCACTTTCAGGTTCTTACACTAGTGATACAAAATGTTGCTTACACATGCACATCTGATTTATTTCACTTATGAGTATGGTCTCTAGTTGTGACCATTTACCTATAAAAGCCTCAACCTTGTCTTTCTTTATAGCTGAGTAATATTCCATTATATAAAAATGCCACAACTTTTTAATCCAATCCTCAGTGGATGGACATTTTTGGGTTACTTCCACGATTTACCTATTACAAATTGCGCTGCTATAAACATGGCTGCACATATATTGCGGGGATATGATGTTTTGAGACCTTCTGGGAAAATACCCAGAAGGGTAATAGTTGGGTTGAATGGGACTTCTAGACCTAGTTTGCTGAGGAATCTCCAAACCTATTTCCACAGTGGTTTCACCACTCTGCATTCCCACCAGCAGTGCAGAAGAGTTCCTATTTCTCCACAGCCTTGCCAGCATTTGTTATTGGTTGATTTCTTGATGATAGTCATTCTTACTGGGGTGAGATGAAATCTCAACGTGGTTTTAATTTGCATTTGTCAAATGACTACTTAAGTTGAACATTTTTTCATGTATTTATTTGCCATTGGTATTTCTTTATCTGAGAAGTATGTATTCATGGTGCCCATTTTAGGATTGGGTCTTTGAATTTGGAGAGGCTCATGTTTTTTAATTCTTTATATGTTCTAGATAGAAGAACTTTCTCGAGGGACTGCCAGCTAAGATTATTTCCCAATTTGTAGGTTTTCTTTTTACTCTGCTGGTGATTTCTCTAGATGTGCAAAAACTTTTCAGTAAGATGAGGTCCCAGTTATTTCCCTTGTGATTTGGTTTTTGTTCATGAACTCTCTGCCTACTTCTACGTCCTCAAGATTTTTATCTACTTTCTCTCCAATAGATTTAGTGTTTCTGTTTTAATATTGAGATCTGTGATCCATTTTGACTTGAGTTTGGTGCATGGTGATAGAGTTGGGTCTATTTTCAGTCTTCAGCAAGTGGCAAGCTAATTTTTCCAGCGCCATTTATTAAAGAGGCTGTCTTTCTTCCAGTGAGCTTGTTTTGTCCTTTGTCAAATATTAGGTGGCTGAGCGTGTCTGTGGTTTTGGCTGCAACTTCCAGTCTGTTCCACTGATCCTCAGGTCTGTTTTTTAGCCAGTACCAAGTTGATTTTATTACAGTACCTTTGCAGTATAATTTCAGGTCAGGGATTGTGATTCTACCTGTTGCCTCAGATTGCTTTTGTTATTCTGGGTTTCTTGTGGTTCCAGATGAATTTAAGGAATGTTTTCTCTAGATCTGTGAGATATGATAGTGATATTTACATGGAAATTGCACTGAATCTGTACAACAATTTTGGTAGTATGGCCATTTTCACAATGTTGGTTCTTCCTATCCATGAGCAAGGAATGTTTTTCCATTTACTGAAGTCCTCTTCAATCTCTTTTTTCAGAGTACTGTAGTTTTCATTGAATAGATCTTTTACTTCATTAGATTCTTAAATATTTCAATTTTTTGGATGCTATTGCAAAAGGGATGGTTCCTTAATTTCTCTCTGTCTGTTGTTTGTGTACAGGAATGCTATTGATTTTTGAGTGTTGACTTTATATACAGGCACACTACTGAATTTGTTGATTAGTTCAAGGAGTCTTCCAGTGGAGTTTTTGGGGTCTTTCACGTAAAGTATCATGTCATCTGCAGACAGTGACAGTTTTACTTCTTCCTTTTCTATCTTTATTCCTTTTATTTCTCTCTCTTATCTAATTGGTCCAGCTAATGCTTCCAGAACTATGTTGAATAGGAGTGGTGACACTGAACATCCTTGTCTTGTTCCTGATTTTAAAGTGAAAGCTTTTAGTTTCTGACCATTCAGTATGATGTTGGCTCTTGGTTTGTCTTACATGGCTTTGAGCAGATTGACGTAAAGGCCATATATTCCTATCTTCTCTAGGATTTTTATCATGAATGCGTGTTGGAAGTTGTCAAAAGCTTTTTCCACATCTATTGAGATGATCATGTGGTTTTTGTCTTTGGCTGTATTGATACGGTGTATTACATTACTTGATTTGCATATATTGAACCATCCCTGCATTCCTAGAATGAATCCAACCTGGTCATGGTGTATAATTTTCCTTATGATCACTGCATTCTATTTGCTAGTATTTTATTGAGGATCTTTGCATCTGTGTTCATTAGGGAGATTGGTCTGTATTTCTCTTAGCTAGGTCTTTCTCAGGTTTTGTTATCAGTATAATACTTGCCTCCAGAAATGAGATAAGGGGAATTGCTTCCTTTCAATTTCATTGAAGCGTTTGAGGAGTGTTCGCATTAAATCTTCTGTGAATCTTCTGTGAATATTTTATAGAATTCTGCTGTGAATCCACTAGGGCCTGGGCTTTTCTTTGTCAGTAAGTTTTTAATTTACATTTTCAGTCCCATTAATTGATATTGGGTTGTTCAGGATTTTTATATCTCCTTGATTCAACCTTGGTAATTCATAGATATCTAGGAATCTGTCTATTTCTTCTGAGTTTTCTCAGCATGCCTCACCTGCCAACAGGGAGTTCCACAGAGGGTCTGCTCAGGCGCCGCTTCCTTGGGCTAAGCTCCTTCCCCATCTGAAAGGACCAGGGCAGAGCACACACACAGGCCTCACACACCAATGGAGAGTTCTAGACAATACTTTGTCTTTTAATGGAAAATCTTATTTTGGCATATGAGTGCTTATTATCATAAAAGCGTTTAGCATTCATTTTGCAAAGAATTTTCAAAATGCAACCCTGAATGTAAACAACAGTCTGAACACACACAAACACACACATACACACACAAAAACAAGCAAAAACATTCAAAGCTGAACAAAACTCTTACGTGCAACATTAGTTCTTTGAAATGTTGCTTAAAATAAAATGATTCTAAATGAACTGGCAGAAGGAGAATAGTGAATATCAGCACTTTTAGTATTAGTTGGGCTTTACTTCACTTTTAGATTTTGTCTAAAGCTACACTAGAATAAACACTTGCATTTATCCAAAATATTTAGCAGGATAACCAGCAATAGTCCATTTGGTTGGACCACAAGTACTGTGGCAAACTCTACATGGTTATTTGTAGCTAATCAAACATTTTCAAGACTTAATCATTATTATATATAAACTCAACTAAGATTTTTAAATTACTTGCTGAAAATTGATGAGTATTTTCCATAGAAGGGAGAAGAACTATACTTTCTTATATCCTACCTACTAAATTTTTCTATATTGGGTGAAATATTTAAAAATACTGAGAGCTGGGATATATGATTATAGTTTTATACAGAAATAAAGTAAAGCTTATGGTAAATTTAATTTGATAAATACATATAAGACCTTATATGTAAACATTACTGTGAGGGGAAAGTAAATAAACATAAATAATAAACCCAGTCATTTAAAGGCTATAGAGATCTTAATAAGATAAGCTAACTTTTCCACAATGAAAAAAGTAACTGCTATATGGTATGGACATTTTAGCCAGTGTTATTTTTCTTCTTGAAAGGTGAGCCCTAGTGAAGTTTGATTTTGTCAAAGTTTTCATGTCTACTTTTCAGGAATAGTGTCATTTAACTTCAGATAAAGCTTGTATTAAATCTCAAGTGTACTGTCTTTGCATCCTACTTCCAAGAGTAGATCAATCCCTGAATTTATTAGTCTTAGAACATAGAATGTGTAAATCCTACAGTCAAATAAGGAAGAAGCGTCATATGAAAAAATAGAACATGAAAAAATTGAAATAATGTTCAACATGTACTTATGAATTCTAGCCACACTGCTGCTGGAGACCATATATAGTACACTAAGAAAATATCACATAAAGTGAGGAGAAAGAGATGGGCAGGAAGAAAAGAATATACTACCCACAAGGGAAAAGAGGAATTACACATGTTACATTTTAAGACATATACTCCCTCTAATTGTACACCCATGGTTACATGTAAAACTAGGGAAATAAATACAATGACTTAAAATACTTAAATATGAGTGGCTTAAGCCACCCAAATGCATCTAGATTTTACTTAGTTTTAAGGTAAATACTTAAATTCTTGGCACTACGCATGGTGCAAATCAAATATGTTCATACAATGATTGGTAGGAGAAAGAAATGCAAATTAGAGCAAAAATCAGTAAAAGCAAAAGCAGAGAAGATTAAGAAAAGAAATCAGTGTTCTGAACAAAACTGTCTTGTGCAGGCATCAACGACGTGGGGTCAGGATACAGAAGTGAAATAGCAGGCAGGAGGCAGCAGTGACTGGGCCAGAGCACCTACTGCCCACCAGCTGTGTCACGGCTGTCACCACCTAACTGCACTCTGTTTGGACCTCTATTTCTCCAGTATGAAAAGGGGGTAAAAACAAATCTTTTACACGGTGAACCAGAAATAAAACAAGGAACTTATGAAAACCGGGAAAGGAGAAAAATAGATTTTCACTTAAAAATAGTAAAGTTAATTTTTAAGATGAACATAAAATATGAAATGTCATATCAAGTTGAACATAACAGCAAAATAAAATTTATAAATTATAAATTATAAATTCAGTGGCAAATACTGAAGCTCACGGAGGGAAAGCCATACACTTATAGCAACTGGCTTCTTGGTAAGTCTTCTCTTTAATGAAAAAGGTGACAGACAAAAAAGTACAGGTTACAATTAAAAAGCTTTTCATAAAAGAAACACAAGCTATTGCAGATATACCTTTTTGCAGATTTTTTCAAAGTTGATCTCATCACCAAGAGCAGATTTAGTTACTATATCAGGTTTCAATTCCTATGAAACAAAAAAACAAAACAAAAATTTTAGTTATGAGTCTAAGTTTACTGTCGTCATAAGTTAAATTCCTTGCCAGTCCTGCTTTAAGAAACCTGATACTGGGCTGCGGATATAGTTCAGTGTCACAAGCATCTGCCTGGCAAGCTCAAAGTCCTGAGTTCAAATCCCAATAGCAACAAACAAACAAACTTGATACTAATTAAAATTTTTATTTTTTAAAAAGAACGCACAAAAACTTCCGGGAAGATGGCAACCAGGTGAGCGGCAGACGGAAACTCTCCCAGAGACCGATCCTTTGCGCGCAGATGCCAGGTCCGCGGCTGCAAAATTCCAACTAAAGTGTTGCTCTCCGCTGCCTGAGCATTAACGGGTGGGCTGGATATGCCGTGGTGAGAAGTCGGCGGGCCGTGAAAGCTGGGCGCCCAAGGCGAGCAGCGCTGCGCTTGGGCCACGGCTCGGCTGAGTCCATGTAACACCGAGTGCGATTGCGGCGGGACGGACCCTCCCAGCTCCTGAACCCGAAGAGCTCGCAAGCAGCTGCGGCCAGGAATTGTTGGAGGCAGCAGAGCAGAGGAAAATCGGAGAACGCGCTCCTCGGGCAGATTGCGCCAATCTGGGAGCGGTCTGGGATACCGCTCAGAGCGCCGCCCCCGCAGCCGGCACCATCCTCGGCCGGAGAGCGGGAACTGCAGCAGCTGCAGTCGGCGGCTCCTGCCAGAACGCTGAGGAGGCAGAGAAGTGCCAGGGAGTGCCAGGATCTCCTGCCAGCACGGATCTTGGAAGGGGTGAGCCGAGTGAACACCGCAGTAGGATTTCTGAGTTGGGAAGAAGCTCGACCCAGGAAGATACATCTGAGCGGCTTTCCTGCCTGCACGATCCCAGGGTGAGTTGATTGGGCATGCTGACCGGTTTTTTTGAGTCAGGGAGAAGCTCTGCCCAGCGAGGGACATCTGAGCAGCTCTACCAACTGCACGGTCCCCGGGATGGAAGAGCTGGCTGGGCGCCCCGACGGGATTTTTGACTGGGGGAGGAGTTCCACCCAGGGAGGAACACCTGAGCGGCCCCCTGCCTGCAAGGTCCCTGGGGTGGTGAGCTGTTTATGCGCCCCAGCCAGGTCTCAGGGTAGGGAGTAGAAGCGGAAATCTCAGCAGACAGCTTAAGGGATATTCTCCCAAAGAGAAGGAGTCATTGGATCAGCCTCTGCAGCAGACCTTTGCCTGCTGAACTGCCTGGGGAATTTATAGCTCAACATTTTGAATCTGATACCAAAAAATGGGAAAACAGAGGAACAAAAAGCAGTCTCAGAACTCAACCCCACCCAGAACAAGTTCTGAATGCGAGGATACAGGGAAACCAGGAAGCCACATACCTGCAAGTTACGAAACGATTGCATCCGAAATGAAACAACTCCAACAGACCATAAAAGAGCTTAAAGCAGAAATAAGCCACATACCTGCAATGATCTCTCAGACAAAAAACGAACTGAAAACAATAATGGAAGAAATGTTCTGTACACATAGAGAAGAAATAGATAAAAGATTAGAAGAAAATAGGAAACAAATGGAAACGTTACAAAAGCAATTCAGGAATGAATTACCAAGAATGAAACAGGTCCAAAGAGAATGCCAGGATTTGAAAACTTACACTGAAAGCTTGCAAAACCGCTTAAATGAAACCGAAGATAGAATTTCAGAACTTCAAGACAGCATGGCAGCTTATGAGCGTGAAAAGAAGGATCTCATAATATCATCAAAGACACAAGAATAATCAATCCAACAGCTACAAGATGAGGCAAAACGTAATAATACTCGAGTAATACGAGTGAGTGAAACAGCAGGAGACCACACCAACGACATAAAAAGAATATTTGCTGAAATAATAGCAGAAAATTTTCCAAACGAGGTAAAAGATACTGAAGTTCAGTTAATTGAGGCATATAGAACCCCAACGATCCATAACCCAAAGAAAAATACACACAGGCATATAATAGTCAAGATCCCAGATATCCAGCAAAAGAACACAATATTAAAAGCTGCTAGAGAAATGAAACAGATCACCTATAAAGGAAAGCCCATCAGAATCACAGCAGACTTCTCAATGGAAGCCATGAAAGCAAGAGCTTGGAGCGAGGTATTACAGATTCTGAGACAAAACAACTTCCAACCCAGACTGATGTATCCTGCAAAACTATCCCTCAAATTCAATGGAGAAACAAAATATTTCCACGAGAAAGAACAACTGAAGATCTTCATGAGTGCCAAACCAGCATTGCAAACAGCACTAAAAGATATTCTAGACAGAGAAAAGAGAGTCCACAATTCCAAGAACAACAATAGAAATAACTCCCTAAACAGAACAAGCAAGTAATCACTCAGCAAAAGAAGGAAAACAACAAGTAAATAACATGACTAGAATAAGCCAACATATAACCATGATAACCATTAATGTAAATGGCCTCAATCCAAAAGTCAAAAGGAAAAGATTGGAAGAGTGGATTAAGGACCACAATCCCAACGATATGCTGTATACAGGAAACACATTTTACTCAAAAGGAAATCCAAAGGTTGAAAGTTAAAGGTTGGAAAACAATTCTCCATGCAACAGGTCCCCAGAAAAAAGCAGGGGTAGCTATTATGTTTGCAAACAATGTAAACTTCAAACCAAAAACAATCAAAAGAGATAAAGAAGGGCATTACATACTAAGCTGCAAGAGGAACAGGTAACAATCCTAAACATTTATGCACCAAACCATGGAGCACCGAACTTTACAAGCCAAATATTAACAGACGTAAAAATTCAAATAACTAATAACACTATTGTAATAGGGGACCTAAACACCCCTCTGACACAAAGAGACAGGTCAACTGGACAGAAACTCAGCAAAGAAATAACAGACCTGAACCAAAGGTGTGAACACATGGACTTAGTAGATGTATACAGAATGTTCCACCCCACAACATCAGAATACACATTTTTCTCAGTGGCACATGGGTCTTTCCCCAAAATAGACCACATTCTAACCCATAGAGCATTATATACCTAAATGCAAAAGAACTGAAATTATCCCATGCATGTTATCGGGCCACAGTGCAATGAAATTGGAAATTAATAACAAAGAGAACTCCAAAAACCACATAAACATGTGGAAATTAGACAACAACCTCCTCAATATCCAATGGGTCACACAAGAAGTTAAAGAAGAAATTAAAAATTACCTACAAATAAATGAAAATGCAAGTACAACCTACCGGAATTTGTGGGATGCAATGAAAGCAGTCTTCAGAGGGAAATTTATAGCAATGAAATCATATACAAAGAAAATAGAAAGAGAGCAAATAAATAGACTAATGCTACACCTCAAACTCTTAGAAAAAGATCAACAAGCCAAACCAAGAGCCCAAAGAAGGGAGGAGATTATAAAACTCAGGGCAGAAATTAATGCAATAGAGATGAAGAAAACTCTACAAAAAATTAGTAAATCAAAGAGTTGGTTCTTCGAAAGAATAAATAAAATTGATAAACCCCTAGCCAACCTTATCAAAAAAAGAAGAGAAAGATCTCAAATTCATGTAATAAGGAATGAAAAGGATGAAGTCACTACAGATACAAAAGAAATACAAAAGATCATTAATACCTACTTTGGGGCTGGAGATATAGCTCAGTGGAATAAGCGCCTGCCTAGCAAGTGCAGGGTTCTGAGTTCGATCCCCAGTACCGCCAAAAAAAAAAAAAAAAAACACACACACACACATTAATACCTACTTTGAAAATCTGTATTCCCATAGGATAGAAAATACAGAAGAAATGGACAAATTCCGAGAAAGGTACAAATTGCCAAAATTGAATCAGGAAGATGGAAAAATCCTGAATAACCCAATATCAATTAATGAGATTGAAAACGTCATTAAGAACTTACCAACAAAAAAAA
>PVLD010012501.1:0-60100 GCA_004027595.1 Dinomys branickii | reverse complement strand
AAAAAAAAAAAAAAAAAAAAAAAAAAAAAAAACGAAAGCATATGACATTTATTTTGAAATTACTGTAGGCAGCTTGCTAAATGTAATACTTAACAAATGTAGTTTCACATAGTCTTTATTAGTTACTGTATATTATTGTTATACTAGTAGGCATGAAAATGGCAATTAATCTTTTAATTGCTTTTGATGTAATTTCAAATTGTTTATTGTTTCCAAAATATTTCTATTCTTGTAAATGTCATTTTATTTTCTTATAAACAATTTTACATTTTTGTATTTTTCAGAAGCCAATGAGATTTTTTCCTAATGTGTGAAGCTTTCATATGAATTATTTTATAATATGATTTCTTTGTTGCTTAATATAACATATGGTTGGCAATAATGGAAAAATAGTTACAATAAAAAATAAGAGACTATGACTAAACATACGGAATTCATATGCTCTAAAGGTCAAATGACTTCTCTTGAATTTTAATGTGTTATTTTGATATGTAATAGGGCTTTATTTTTTCACCATCTTCAAAATTTGTTCTATAAACAATCCTGTTTCCATAGTTTGGGTGTCTGAATGTATGTTAGAACAAATGGACTAAATTCCTTCTAAGGATTAATAACCAAAATATTCAACTTTATATTAAGTATTTGTCATCTGCTGAATAAGTAAATGTCATTCTTCTTTTTAATTCTCAGAAGTTATTTCAGTATTATGGTGAGACATATGGCTACATATTTTGTAACACACACATGTGCATTTTTATCTCTTGAAATTCATAAATTCCTTAAGATCTGTCCCCTTAGCTAATTATTTGAAGATTACAGTGAGGAAATTCACTATTTTTGAGTGTATATCATCTGATGTTATTAGATTCATATACAATAAGACAGTATTCTATAATAGCTAATATTTAAAATGATAACATCAGAAAATATGAAACTGCTTCTTTTCCAAATCTTCCAGGCAAAGGGATATTATTACTGTTTCCATTTGAAAGCTATTTCTTTAGAACAGTGACTGTAATGGTGGCCTAGGACACAGCTGTTGATTTATTTTAGTAATATTAATCCTCAAGTCCTTTTCTGAGAACAAAATCTCGGCGGGAGCCTATAGTGTTTCTTCACTATCCTCCATGACCTGGTTGCTCCCTACCTGAATTCCTCTTCAAACTTGTCAATCTCTTGTCAGATCACTTCATCGTGACCTTGCTTAGAATGCCTGTTCACCATCTGTCATAGAGCTTCATTCTCTTTCTTCACAAGAGAAGTTTAACCAGTCAGCACTTGAAGACCTTATTTTAAATAATATAAGCTTGATTTACTTTTCTTGTATTTACAAATACCTTACCTTCTTTACTTTTCTCAACTTAGTTTACTTTTGTTATATTGAAATTCTTTTGCCAATACATGCATATTTTCATTTTACCACTTCCACTACACTCTAAAAACTATTAGAGGAAATATTTTAATTTATTTTGTCTTTGTTAAAGAAGTACTTCTTTTTTATACAACAATCCCTGGGAAAGTAGATCATCAGTATCTACTGCAGGGAATATGCGTAGATTTTCAACTACCATGCTCTCCAGAATTAGATATGAAGCAGTTAGCACATTCTCTTTCCACACAGTGCATAAAATTCAGATATTTGAAATAAATTCTTCCTTAGTGAAAATCTCCTATGTATCTAGGTGTGGAAATACATGCCTGTAATTCCAGCACTCTTGGAGACTAAGGGAGGAAGATAGCAAGTTTGAGCCCAGCCAGGGCAGTTTAACAAATTAGCAAGATCCTGTTTTTAGGTAATTTTTCAAAAAGGCTGAGACTGTAAGTCAGTTCAAAAGTTTTGGGTTCAATCAACAGTAATGAGAAAAATAAAAAAACCTAGTTGCAAAATTCCATCTAATTGACTCATGCTCTACCGGTTGAAAGTCTCAGGCTTGAATTGGCAAATAATATTACAAACCTGAAATTTTCTCACACAGTTACAAAGTTCTATGAAGTCGATCTGGCTCATCAGAGGTTACTAATAATAGACTTCAAGACTCAGTCTTTCCATCCCTTTCATGCTAAGCCATTGAGTGTGTCAGCCATGGGAAGAAAATGGATTAGAATCTTAACAACTGGGAAGCCAGGGGAGCATCTGAGTAGACAATCATTTCATTAAACAGGATTTGGGTGTCATATTTTTTATATTTGCAACAATCCACCACTTGTGCTAAGTTTATCTTTGTCTGAAAGTAATTCTAAGAGAGCAATGTTCATCTGGAAGTAGAGGACCACTGTTCCTCAGAGAAAGTTTACAAGACAGATGGATAGGATGCAGTGTTTCCTCTTTCCCTGCAGTTGGTCTTGAGGGAGCAACAGGTGTACATTTTTTCATTCCTGCACTAGATACACCAGAGAATCTTCACTTGTAGCTACTATTCCACTTAGTCTTCAAGCTTATTTGATGACATTATTCAATTTCCAATTTTGAGGTATCTATCTCTTTACAATCATTACTTTCTCTAATAGGATTCTGACATTAACAGGTGAATAGCACAGTGAGAGTCCAAACTGAATACTTTAACTGCTCACAAATCAGTCCAAGTTCCCCACATAAGAACATGCTGAACAGAGTCAAGCTCAGTTTCTAACACAGCAACTCTTGGGCTGATGATATAGCTCAGTGGCACAGTGCCTGCCTGGCAATCACGAGGTCCTGAGTTTGATTCCCAGTACCAAACAAATGCAATAAAGTAGTGACTCTTGTGTTATGTTCCTTTTTAAAAAAGAATCCATAAATGACAAGATATTAGCCACACTTTGAAGTTCAGCAATTGACCACTAATAGTGGCACTAGTCCGCCCCCGTCCAGAACACGAAGCTGAAACTTTAGAGAATTCAGAGTCACTTCCACCTGCAAAACAAATTTTGCAGTCCTGTCATTTAAAATGAGGATTGGGTAGACATCTGTTTGCATTGCTTGTATTTCAGACGATCTAATAATATGCAACCGACTATATGCCTAACTTGTGTATATTTATTCAAAAATGACACCCATCCTCAAAGACTGTTTCCTAGGGGTGGCGCATCTATCACCTGTGCCATCAACAAGCACTTCCACTGCTCTGACTAGCAGATTCTTGATGCTGTGAAGTACAACATTGAGCGAACAATGGAAAGCCTGTTCTCACAGGGCCTTTGGAGTTAAATTGTTTTATGAACCTGAAGCAACAAACTGGGTGAATTCCTCACATGTAACTATAAGACAAACATACCTAAGGCAATGATGTTGACTGAAGCCTGGTGCACAGGAAAAATAAATCTATGTCTGTAATAAATGCCTAATTCTATAAAATAAAGTGCTGGAACTTTTTAAACATGTCCAGTTTACTTACAATAGCTTTTTGAAACCTTTGAAGATTGATTTTACTATAGAGGCTCACTATTGATTATGTTCCCCTGAATACTTGGCGTTTAGCAGTGGAAAACTCTATCAAACGTGGTAAGTGAAAGTCCACATTGTAGACCACTCAGATAGTTCCTATTCTTGACACTGGGTCAGTACACTGCCATATCCATCATTGCAGGGCTGTGATAGAGGAAAACAGAGGCTGGCTGCTAATAAAGTTTCTCTGGTGAATGTTCAATGTTATATGCAGATTTATATTCCATGCTCACTGCTGTGTACCGCTGCCCCCAACTTCACTGGCTGTGATTCTAGCCTCAGTTCATTTGTCTTTCAGCATAATGGGAACAGTGAAATGTACTAGCTAAATTTCTCATCATTAAAATGTTTTCTTTTCATATCAGTCTTTATAGATTGCTCAGGGCCAGTCTTCAATCCAACCTTCATTTTTATTTTGCTTGTCTCTGCATACAAATATCAACTCTGAAGAACAAGCTTGGACATTTCCCCAATTTGATCACTTGTGCACATAGGATCCCTCGCACATCTACTGTTAGGTGTTGCCTGATAGGTAATTTGAACCCTTCCTAGTATGTCAATAATGCCAAATTAGGAAGTAGGTTTCAGATAAATATCAAATTTAGGACACTGCCAGGAAAACATGGTCCAAAGATGAAGTTAAGAGTTTGACACTAAAATTCATTTCCAGGGTTACAGAAAACAATCCAAGGCAACAGATTACAGGAAGGGATAATTAAAAATAAGGATATTCCTATTTAAGAAAATCCTTCAGGATATTGCTAAATAGCAGCTTCTACAAAATTCTAAGGGATATAGGACCATATCTTTAAGAAATGTATACCTATAATTTCCCTTATGTTAGTGAATTCTGATAAAATTCACAAGACATTAAAATATTTTAAGATAATAATATAAGCAACAATGACAGCTTCTTGAGCAGAAATTAAGAAAAGGGAATAAATAGTATAAATACATAGAACCCAACAAACAAAAAAACAGGATACCTAAGTTTCCCCCTCCACAGTCTATGGGTTGAAAACATACAGAGAAATTCACGGATAAACTTTAGTGAACATGGAGTATATAAAGTTTAGAATAAAAGGTTCAGAAAAGCCAAGCCAAGAGCAATAAAAAAAAAAATCTGAGTTCTTCTGTTCTAGTCAAACAATGGCCTACTTGTGCCAGCCTACATTTCAACATTGATGTGAACTTCTGAGTGCCTTCTGTATTATCCAATCTTTTGGAAAGAAATCCCAATAGTAGTTCTTATGTTTGATTATTTTATGCAGTAGTTGGAAGAGAAATATCTAATTCTTTTAGGTGAAAACATAATCCTATTGAGAAGTACTACACTTAAAGATCTATGCTGAGATATTAGAGCTAATCAAGTTTATCTTGCATCCAAACCTAATTTAGATGATAAGATGCTGGAAACTACAGACTGGTTCTTTACAAAAGTGAGACTTTGGAGGACATTGAGAATGAATACATTTTTAAATAGGTAAGATACAAGTAGTGTGTGGTCAGTGAAAATGATATTTACTTTTTAAATGTTTTCAAAACATTTTTGTAGTTTTTCTTCAGAAAGCTAAACTATTCTCTTCTGATTATGAGCTGAAATAATTCATTTCTAATGAAGAGAATGTGGTATATTTGTGCATGACTTTAAAATCTATGTCATAAATGGAATCATCAATCTGTCTTGCTATGTCATATATCACTGGTTCAGGGCAAGAATGTTGGCATGTCCTGAGGAAATTACGCAGTCTTTTGAAGTATCTTTAATGGAGCAAAATGGATGCTACTGGTCAGCAAATAGCACCCTTTTGCTACCCATGTAACTGAGCTTCCTCCAGCCCTACTCAAAGTGTAGGACCCTATACCTCCAGAATACATGTTTTTTTTTTTTTTTTGCGGTACTGGGGATCGAACTCAGGACCCTGCACTTGCTAGGCAAGTGCTTATTTCACTGAGCTATATCCCCAGCCCCTCAGAATACATGTTGATTTCAACTTGTTGAGCACTTCTGTTCTACAATTATTGAACTAAGATATTTTGGAATTCATTTTTATTTAATATTATTTTAAATTTCATAAGTGATGAATTATATAATTCAGGTTATACAAGGGATATTTTTATATGTATGTACATAATGTAAATAAAATAATAGAGTGGATAACTACTTATTGCTGTGTCATTCCTTGAATTTTGAAATAATTTGTTGTATAATGAGCGATATCTAAAATACCAAGTCACTTATTTGGGTGATTATACTCAAAATAAAGAAAACACATAGGCATTTTAAGTTTTGTTGGGTACGAAGTATAATCTTCATATCTACAAATCTAAGACATCATTAAATTCATCTGCTGTAAGTGTTGGTCACTTCCTTGGATTGTAATAGTATAATTCCTTTTGATAGGATTTGATTATTGATACAAGTCTCCCGAGTGGTTCTTGATTTATAATATAAGAATTATTGTTATAGCAAAGGACAACTGAAAACCCCAGAGACTGCCTTTCGTATCTTTCCAATATTTTAAAGTTTAAAAAATTACTATATGTTACATCCCAAGAAGGTGAAAAGAAGGCAATGGCCCCTAGCATAACATTAGTTGGCTAGTCTGATTCATAAAACATAAAAGATATTAAAATGTAATCACGCACTAGGGTCAGATCAATCAAACACACATTAGCTATCCTCCTGCCGTGGTGCTGTCTTTCTTCTGGCTATTTTGAGCACTTTGTGTTCATTTCTTTCTCCTACATTCACCTAAGAGTTTTGATGTTGCACTGACAAACTATGTTTGATTCTTCCCTAATTTTGAATTGCTTTATAAAAGCTACTCTTTTCCTTCTCTCATGATTGTGTTTGTCGTACTATGTCTTTGTGTGGAACTCCTTTAATTATCTTTTATTATTTTGTTTCAGTGGCCATGAGTTCCTCTAGTCAGTTTATCTTTGAAGGTCTTTATTTCATCTTTGACTTAGGAGCATAATTGCTAGATATAGTAATTTAAGTTGGTATTTATTTTGTTTTAAGACTTGAAATGTATCATTCCATGCCTTTCTGGCCGTTAGTGTTTCTACTGAGTAATCTGACATTATTCTGGATTTGATTTTACAAGTGCTTGGCACTTCTCTTTTGGTTTTCAATATTCTGTTTTTTCCTTACTTTTGTCAATTTATACAAACTGAGGAAATGTTCTTTCCTAATCATATCTGGCTGGAGTTCCACATCTTGCCTATACCTGGATATATTTTTGATAACCTGTCATACTAGACAGGGTAACATTGTTAGATTTCTTTATGGATGCAGTTCCGTGGTAAATGATCATAATTTTAAATGTTTTGTGTTCTTCTGCAGTGTATCAGGCAGTATTCACTACAGAAACAGATATAATGCAAATACAATATAACAGATATAATGCAATATACAGATACTCAACAATTTACAAGATTGACCTACAAGAATCATGCACAGAGTCAGATGTGAACAAGTGCAGAGGTGTCTGCAGACCAGACTGGAGGATTCAGTCCAAGGTCTGGAGCTCACTGCAGTGAGTGCACAATGGGAGTCTGGATCAGGAAGTTGATGGATCTGCATTGAAAGGCTGAAGAGTCTAGGCAGGGAAGGGGAAGGATCTGTGCAGAAGCTGCAGTCTGTCCTAGAAGCCAGGAGATGACACCCAAGGTGAAGAGGAAGCCTGGAATATCTCTGGAGAGACAGAAGCAGATCTGGCCTTCATTTCTGCTTTGTGCAGTCCAGCCTACAAACTGCCCTAGGGTGGGTCTTTCAGATCCTAAAGTGTGGAGCTGCTGAGCCACATTAGTTGATCTTCTCTTACTAACATTGACACAAAAAATCAATCATAACACTCAATTAGAAAAGATTTTTGGAAATACAGTAGCTCACATTCAAATAATATAGAAAAAACATACTTGTCCAGTACCTTTTTCCTTCTTTCTTTGTTTTTGTCTTTGAAGATTTCTGAAAATTAAACCTAGATATTCATGTATGCTAAGCATATGCTCTACCCTTGAGCTACACCCAAGGCCTACATGTACAGTTATATCTGAGGAATATTTCAGTATTTTCAAACATTATCCTAAAACATCTGAATCATCTGGATATTCTGAAGAGCATAATACCTATTCATGACATTAATGGTACCCTGGCATAGTTAGCTGAATAAGTGTTTTATAGCCTAGATATTATTAATATGTGGTTTATACATATTATGAAATTTCCACAAATGTAGACCACAAAAAATTATAAGGTATTTGGTATTCAATAAAAGGCAGACCCTCTCCAAAGTGGAAGAGTAAATATTATGTTTGGTACATCCAGTGATGGAGGAAGCCAACACTTGGTGGCTGTCATAGGGTTTTGAAAGTAATTTATTTCCAAACAAACAATAGGAGAAATTTTAACTAAAATTAAATAAAAATTTAATTAAAATCTTACTGTAGGCAGAGTGGGAGTGTGAAAGTAAGAACCCAATCAGTCCGTGAGAAAGGACCAGGCTGAACAACAGAGAGCTGCACATAATTGAAAGTAGGAAAGAGAGGAAAGCAAGCAGAGTGACAGGGGTGTTTCTATCAGGAAAGCAGTGTGAGCAGAGGCACCATGGCGAGGAACACAGCCTGCCTGATGAGTTCCTGTAACATAGAAGATGGAGACAGAGAGTACCAGGGATGATGCTCTCATTTGCTACTAGGCATGCAAAGTTCTTATTTAGCAACCTAGGGTGAATTAGATTTCTTTTGCAGGAGATTGTGACTAAAGAAAGCTCCCTGAAGCTATAATTTTAACCAATTCTCTATGAACTAATTGAGAAATTAAAAGAAACTGCCCAAATAGAAGATGGAGAGGTTGAATTAAACACAACTGCTATGATTCATGTCTCAAATAAATGCTCAACCTTAGAGGAGATTAAATATACAAAGTATAAGCACAGGGTTTAATGAAAATCAACACAGATGTGGTAACAATTAGTAGTTTAGATTTTATGGGATGAGGTATCCTCAATTTTTCTTTTCACAATAATTTTTTATTATTCAGTGGTTCTCCCACGTATGGATAGAAAGCCTATGGAAGGATGATACACATTAATAAAGGATGAGAGGATGAGTTGAATTTTGATTGTATTGTGTTTGAAGTGTCTTAAGATATGCAGCAGTCTTGGAGGCAGGATGGTAAGTCTGTAAGTTGAAGTAATACATATAGAATTCCAGAGTGAAGTCTACTCTATAAAGTGAATACAGTCATCCACATGGGACTAGCACTACAAGGAAACATAAGAATTTTATTTCTGTTCCAGACAGAATTTTCTTTCACAAGGTTCTCTATTTTACCTATGTGAGAAATACCATGACTAGTTAAACATATGTCAATAAGATAATTAAAGTGTTTATATTGTGATTCTTTCAAATAGGTGGCTTAGTGGCATATAATTACCTGTGCAGAGAATATTTCAAAGAGGGATTCAGGATGCCAGTAAAAGATGGCACAACTGAAGGAACAGACTCCTGGGCAACTTCTTGATATGTGATTGAATCAAAAGCACTTAAAGAAATGGAGTTTCCCTCCCCAATGGGGATACAAAAAACAAGATGATTTATTTTTAAAGAGGATTATCAAGGATCTACATTGACCTCTCTTATGTCCTGGGCCCAAATGGCTTTTTTCATTGCTTTCAAAACAGTAAAATTCATGACTGTATCTGAGTGGCTGGCAGAAAAGCTCAAAGTCTCTCAACTCCATAGTGTTGCTGGTGGACCTTAGAATAAACTCGGGTATAGATTTGTACCCACACATACTGTAAACTAGATGAATCTTGTCTTACTTTTTTGATGTTCTTAAACTTATGGCATGTGACTCAGTAAATTTGTCTGATTTATTTTATTTAACAACATTTGAGTGTGATGAACACTAAGGGTGAATTTTAACAAGATAGGATCCTATGATGAGTGTTCACAAAAATGATCAGTATTATCATAGCCTGCAAAAGTGATTTAAACATTTAAAACCTTAAAATCTTGGCATTCTTCTAACCTATTTTTTTTTCTTCTAACCTATTTAAGTCTTCAGATGTAGGATAATTTTGTAGAGACTCCTGAAAGTAGTCTTATAAGAATAACCAAGTCACCTAACATTTCACTTTAAAGCTAAGACTTTCCTTTCTCCGCTTGTATCTTGATACATCTGTTTAGTACACATAAATATGGCTTTATTATTTCCCAAATTGTATGATGAAGGAGATATAAAGCTGACTTTAGCTGATTAATAATTAATTTTGAGTTCTTACCTAAGAATTTTTCAAAGCAAAAGAAATATTTTGAGTAATATGTGCTTAAATTATTTAACAGAGAATTCTTTTGGAAACAGCACTATTTTTTACTAACATCTCAATTTAAAATTTAGATAAGTATCCTTGGCTATCGTTCACTGTAATTATGCTGTTTTTTCCACATTGCAATTTATATAAGTAGCAGTTATTTACAAATTTACTTTCTCCTAAGCAAAATATTGCACCAATATTCTTAATATTTGCATGCTAGATTTCAAAGATAAACAATACCTTAATATGCTAGATTAAAAATAAACCTAGAGGACTTTTGTAACTTCATTGAGGCTATAAAACTTTTATGTTAATTAAAATAAAATGTGTAAACTCTGTGAGAATGTGGAGATGACATTTATGAAGCTCTTTGATTAACCATACCTTTTGTCTGCAGGATTTCCACTTAAACTCAAAAGATTGTATTGATTATAATAAAGGTATACTCTGTACTTGACTGCTGTAGCACAGTTTATAAGGGGAAGATTCCCAGGATGTAATATTTATTCTCGCTGAGTTGCAGAATGTAACAGTGTGATGCAAAATATATCCCAGTAAATTATGAAATATGCATATGTAGCTTTTTTTGTAGCTTTCAACATGAAAGTTTTACACAAGTCTGGGAGGAAGTATTTTCAGTGCTCAGGAGGTTGTGATCACAGCTGCTTTGCAGTAGTATAATTGCCAAATTAACAATTTTCCTCTGCTACAAAACAGCAGCCTCACCAGTTTATGATCAACTGATTGATTGGACAATGGAGAATGCAGTACGGACACGGTAGTTGGCATTCCCCTCCATATATCATGCCTAGAAGACATCATATTATGCAATATAAAACGTGATGTTTTATTTCCTTTATTGTCCACTGTGATGTGTTAAATATCTCATGTTAAATTTAAACTGGCGCTTCATGTTGATTTTATTTTATCTTTAGTTTTGCCCATTTTTTGCATTTATTCTGTGGTGCTTAAAAAGCTGCTGATGTTCCACATTAAACACTAGTAAAAATGTAACTTACGGACAATCTGCTGAGATAACATCTTGGTTCTCTATTCCTTACACTGCTGGTTTATACTTTTTGTGCTTTTGCATGAAAATAAGATGGTACTCTGGGAAGAAATTAAACTATTACTATTTATTTTCTCTCAGTCCATGTTTGTTAAAAAATCATACAAAAAGCGTATCTTGATTGTTCTCAAATATCAGCTCTAAGTGTGCTCTTGCATATGCACTGCATCAAGATGTTACTTCAATCATATTACATCTGCAGCTAAAATATTCTGTACATGACCTTATAAACCACATATCAGGTTCCTGTGAATATTCATTTGATCCTTAGTAAGGACTTAAAGGTAATTGCTTATGAAAAATGGAAGGCCTGGTTACCCCAAAGAAAATCATTAATGGGATCCACTCTCTCCCTTTCATCAGTGGAATTATGGGGAATATGCATTAATATGATAACAAATAATATGCATATGTTCCATTCAGGAAACAAATGATTAAAGCAACACATTTTAAGTACTTGTTTCATAAATAAGAAGGAATTAGGTCTGGTTTACCTTCAACTGAGGCAAGTGTAAGTTGTTTTATGTCATCTCATAGATTTATGTTTGAAACTGAAACCTGTAAATTCTGGGGAAGTAGAAGTAGGGGATATAACAGAAAACCAGTGATTTTCTTCAAAAATCACTCATTGTAGTCTTGAAAGGCTTTTCCTAATTTTTCTAGTTTGATACACTATGAGATGATACAGAGAATATTCTCTTTTGCTGTAGTGGTTTACTCTGAGCTCCTCAATGAAAATTTACTCTCCTTAGTGAGATAAGAGTTTGCTTTTATAGCAAAAAATTGAAACACCATTTAATTTGCTTTTCTCCTGCATCTGGAAATAATAATGATTACCCAGGGTAGTAGTGACACTTAGGGTTACTTGTCTCATTCCGGTCCCTCCTTGAACCCCAACTCTAGGGATTTTTCTCAGTTACATATTCTATATGGACTTTAAGGGAATCTGCCATTGTTTGGCAATGACTGATTTTTTAAATTTCTTAGACTTGTTTTCTGAGCAGAGAAGTCTCAAATACAAATAAAAATCTTGAAGTTCTCATTGATAATCTCTTCTGAAGTGGGTTATGAATTCTAAGATTTACAATGGTGAATCTAGAACAGAAAAGAGTATAAACAGTTGGGAAGAAGCTATATTCATGTCCTAAGTCACTTTGTGTATATTCACTAAGTCCATACATAATAAAGCAAGGAGTTGAGGTCAGTGTTAGAATAAGGCATGAATTTACATTGAATATCAGAAATATTTCATGGTTTTATGGAAAGTTACTGGTATAATTTTTAATTAAAATGGAACAAGATTAGAAAAAAGAAAACTCTAGACATATTTCCATGGATACGGAAAGAATTCATGCCAGCAATCTGTTGTGAAGATTATATTAATTACTCTCTAGTAAATTTCCTTATAATCATATCCACTGTATAGAAGTGAGAGAATAAAAACTGGATCTTACAGTCAAACAGAACAAAATGAACAAAGAAAAATATGCCACCAGTGAGGGGTCTGCTACACAGATCAGATTGACTTCATGAAGCCCAGTAATAGTATTTCTTCTGCTAAATACTAAAGCTAGTGATTTTTAAAAACATGATGACAATACACATGAAGGAAAGGGGAAGAAATGGCATGGCTTGTATGATTTTTCTGTTTGAGTTTGTCCCAGACCCCATAATACCAGTAACACTCTAGCGTTAATGCTTTATCTTTAGAAAACCAGTTTACAACAGCAATAATGAAAGTTGCTTCTAGGATAATATCAGTCCATAAGTCAACTCAAGAAATAGGATGATTATGATATTGCTCATCTCTACATTCACTTAATGAACACATATACAGCAGAAAGATGATATTCTCAGGTCCAGGTTGTGATACCCCTGGAGATTTTTTCTTCCATGATTACAACTGTGATCCCACATACTTTTGCTTTCAAGAGGAGCCAGATTGTTATTTTCTGGGAGAAATTAACTTGTAAAAATGATTTGCTTTTCTTTCATGATAGGTGATCTTTGACAATGCAAAGGTAACTTTATGAAATTAATAATCTATTGTACCACGGAAGAACCACAAATCCTCATCTACTGTGAGTGGTGTATAGAGTAGATTTCAGGAACCACTGTTAATTACAGATTTTTCCTTTCAGTGTTTATGGTAACTAGCCATCATTGTAGGGGAAGAGAACACCAACAATAAAATAAAACTCCTATTTGAGTCCTTAAGATATTCATTTTACCCAGAATCAAGATGCAGAAGTAAAGAAAATTTTCAGTGTATCAATGAATTCTATCAATTTTGTTATATCCCTTTCTTATTTTCTATTCTCTAATTCTTCGGTATCTGAGAACTTTCCTAGGAAAGAAAGATCTTTCATGACTATATTTATCTTTTATGACTTTTGTTGAGAAACTATTTACTCTCTTATGTACTTACTAGTCTCTGCCACATTTGATGTAATGGGCATGGAACAGTTGGGCAATTTTTAGACTGCAGTCTGCTTACAACACAGGTAGCTCATACAACAAGAGCTGTCACTCCATACCTTTGTATCCCTGCTCTCAACCAAGCTATGGTTATAGAAATTTAGTATTCTAAGATCATTGTGTAAAGACCTTTCTAGCAGTAATAGAGATTTGAAATTAATTGCTCAGATTAAATCTACATTCATGTGGTACCACGCTGAAAAAACTTGTGAATAAATATATTATGTATCTATAAATATATAGTATATATGAATATATAAATATGTAAGGTTCTGAAACATGCCATTATTATGTGTAAATTAATATTTTTCTGAGCATTCAAGAATTTCATGTTACTTTGTAGCCGTAATGAGTCTACAGTATGATGGATCCTTCTTGGAAATAATAGAATACCCTACCAAACATGTTTCTTGCACAATATATAATAGATCTCAGATCTTGTTTTCTATATATCATACAGCTTTTTACAATATGGGTGTGTATGACATGAGGTCTATTTTGTAATTTGATTGTTGTACTTCTTAAGGATGCCAAACTACAGTTTTAAATAGTACTATATCGGATGTTTTAGAATCTAGTGATGCTTCAGGGACATTTTCAGTGGACTATGATTAATGAAATATATAGGCAACCCACAGTTTTACTGATAGAACATATAGACACGTGTAGATTAAAAGTTATTTAATATTTTACTGTGCAAGTCAATGTTTTCTAAGAAAGACTTTTAGTGTGTTGGCAGAATTGTGTAACCATCACTTGGAGCTATGTTTATTCACTTTTCTTTTCTTTTTGTTTTTTTGTCTTTTTCAGGCAAGGTCTTGCCAGGGCGGCCTTGAGCTCACTTTGTAGCCCAGGCTGTTCTCAAACTTACAACAATCCTCTTGTCTCAACCACCCGAGTGCTGGGATTACAGGCTTAGGCCACCATGCTCTGCTCATCTGTTCTCAGTTATTTGATCAGTCCAGTGAAAAACACACACTGATTAGGTTACTCGTCATTTTCCCCATCCTCCGTCTGTTTTTCTATAGGCTTGCATATTCTGGGGAACTTGTATAAATAGAATCATATAATTCCTAATATTTTACATATGAGTTCATTCATTTACCATGCTTTCAGTGTTAGTCTATGCCTGGGCATTAACAGTAGTTTTTTCAGCTTTATGGACAGTCAACGTGCTATTTCATGACTATACTATACTGTATTTATCCACGTGGGAGAATCCTTTATATATTTTCAGTATTTGTCCAGCATAAGTAATGACATAAACATTTGTGTGTGTATATATATATATATATACATATATATATATATGTGTGTGTGTGTGTGCGCTTGTGTGTGTGTGCTTGTGTGTGCATGTGTGTGTATGCATGTGTGTGCATGTGTGTGCATATGTGTGCATATATGTGTGCATGTGTGTGTGTATTTCGCTAATCTGATGTATTTTCCTAGAAGTGGAGTAGATGAGACTTACTATATGTCCATTTTTAAAATTTTGAGGAACTGCCAAATGATTTTCCAAAAGAGCTAGAAAACTTTATAATTTTATATGAAAAGCATAAAAATTCTAATTTCTCTACATTTTTATTGACATTTATTTATAAAAGAAATAATTTATTTCAAGTCATTTGCTATTTCAAGCTGTATTTCACTGATCAACTTAAAGTGGAGTTTATTAATTAGATGAATTACTAGGTTTCATTATGACATTTTTATAAATACGTATATTTATTCTCCCTTTTATCCTTTAGTTTATTTCTTCTGTTTTTTCAACTTATTTACCTGTGATTTTTCAAAATACTCCTTAATATTCCTATGAATTTCAGTAGTATTTCACCACTAATTTTTGGAGTTGTCTCTATTTGCCTTTAACTAACAATTTGTCAATTTTGTTTATTTTTCAAAGAACAAACACTTTCATTGATCCTTTTTAGTTTTTTGTATGTCCCATTTAGTTTCATTTTGGCTCTGGGACATTTATTATTTTTTATATCTAGTGATTTTGGATTTCACAAGTTCTTCCTTCTCCAAAACTTGAGTTTCATATTTATATTACTTAACTGAAATTTCTTTACATTTTTAATATAAACACTATATTTGAAACTACCCTCTTGGGACTGATCTCATTTTATTACACATCCCATAGTATCTTTTGTTTTTATTTATATTTTGATAACAGGAACAGTTTTATTTCTCCCCTGACTTCTTCAAAGACCAAATATTTATTAAATCTTCACATTTTATCTAATTTCTGTATTTTATTTTAATTTTTTATTTATTTTAATTTAATTAATATTTCTATATTTTAATTTCATGATAGTCTGATATGCACTAACTTATTTTAATGTTACATAATTAGAAATTTTCTCTGTGAACTAATACATGTTCTAATTTTGAAGATATTTCCAGACTTACAAAAGCATTTTCATTTTAAAGATACTGGCATAAATACTTTGTAATTTCTGTTATGTCCACTGGAACTGTAGTGTAAGTTACCTTTGACCTTTTTAGATTTTTCTGTATTATACACTTTTTTGTCTGAGTATAATATTAATTTCATCACTATGTATTCAAATAGGGCCAGTACCTGCTGTTTTGTCCAGTAATTTTAGGTGCTACAGTGTTTAGTACATCTATATTTTTCATCAGTACAGCTCATTTATGCATTATTCCTTTTAAGACACATAGTGACTTTTTATCATTTTTAACTGATTTTGGCTCCAGGTATATTTTAGTTTTGGATATGAGCATGCTACTAGTGCTTGCTTTCAGATTCCATTTGTGTGGAATATCACTTTCCATCTTCTCATTTTCAACATGTGTAAACCTTTGCTGTGTGGTTAGTTTCTGGAAGGCAGCATATTATTGAGATTTATTTACTTCACTCAATCAGTTTCATTATCGTAATTGAAGAATTAAGTTCATTTACATTTTATTGTGTTTATTCTATTTGTTTTGCATATTTTTTTCCTTAATTCATCTGAGGGGTTTGATTACTTTTTGTCTTGATAATGTTTATCACTTACAGCTACCATTCAAGTAAGGTGTATTCTTTCTCATGCTTTTATGATTATGTTTACCTTCCTTCCCATGGTGTAGTATCACCTTTGATATTTTGTGTACTCTGTATATTCAGTAGTACTGGATTAGAAGTCATGAAATCCTTTATGTTATGAAATCATGGAAGATATTTATTTCTCCTTCATTTCTGTAGGATCATAACTTTATCTTGGATATAATAACCTAAATTGGCACTTATTTTTCCTTGGAACTGGAAATATATAATTTCATGTTTTTTTACCTGGAGAGGTTTTTGTAATAATAAATATTGTCATAGTTTGTGGTCACTGGGACACAATATCCATGTAAAGGAGGAAAGGTTCACTCCATCTTGCAGTTTACAAAGCTTCAGTCTATTTTTGGCTAGCTCCTAGTCACAGTGCCAAGCAGAAAGGTGTGATAGAGGAGAAATACTTCACTTCATGGCAGTAGGAAGCAAAGACAGACAGGGAGAAACAGAGAGAGACAGAGACAGAGATCTCAAAGGACGAGGAATGGAAATTCAGCTTTCTGTATCCCACCTCCTCTGAGCAGACTTTATGTCCAACATCATATTTAACTGTGGACTCAGTGGGTAATCCTACCTCCATGATTCCATCACCCTTCAAAAGCCTGACCACTGAGTGCCTGTGGCTCTGTGGAGAACTTTAGATATACACTCTAACAAATCTACTGCTATTTGTTGAGTTTGCCATTAAATGTGAGTCAGTTTTCTACATTGTACTATTCTTTATTGCATACTTTTGGCACCTTAACCACCATATGCTATGGAGATGTTTTTGTTTGTTCATTTTGTTTTTTCTTGTCATTGATTCAGAGGTTTCCACCTATAGTCAACTAGCTCTATTGTGTAGGGCCATGGCAATATAAAACTATTTTTAACAAAGAGTGTGGGAAGGAAATTTCCCTCTTCCTAGAGGCAAGAAAGAGAAAAGAGGACAAGGACAGAAAGATGGGGACCAGAAACATATGATCTTCACAGCCACCTGCTGGGACCTGCTTCATAGTCCCCCTTCCTGATCCCCCACTCTGCTAATGAACTCACTGACAGATCTTTCCACATGTTGAAGTTAGAGTCCTCAAAAATCAACTCACATTTCCAAAATGTTCATTTCTGAACACATGAATCCTTTGAAGATAATTTTAGATCAATCCCTAATAGTTTATTAATGCCTTAAATGCCTTCAAATGACAGCTCTTCTCCCTTGGGGGGAGAAAATGAGAACGATGACCTTTTCCTAAATGTCCAATCTCATATAAAAACAGATTGGGTTTCGGAGTATTGCATAAAATATTGTGAAAGTACCAATACTGTCTAATGGGGAAACAAAATGTCTTCTAAAAAAAAAAAAACCTACATGTGTATGTTCTGTGAAAGACCAGAATAAAAAAAAATAAGAAAACATAAGTATACTAGAGATGTTCAAAGAAACAAATGAATAACTATTTCAATAACTAAAAAGTATAAGCAGTAGTAAAAACAATTGCTGTAATAGTTTAAAAACAATAGGAAAATAAAATTTTAATTAGCAATTGTAGCAAACCTTGTTGGTCTCTCCTATTCCAGAGAGAAACAGTGGTGGGTATGAGAAAAATAAAGACAAGAGACAAGAGCTGAATCAAGCGGAGTTACCTCTTACCTGGTGAGCAAGAGGACTCACTCCCAACGGTCGGAGTGTTTATTTTATACACTTGCAAAGTTCCTATCATGTGGGGGGTAACGTTGCCTAGCGACTAAGGACTGTACATGTCCTGCAAGATGCCTTTTTCAGTACTGAGGTAGCTAGACTGCTTGATCAATAACCAGACCCACTGGCTCGCAGCAAGCAGCAATGGCCAGACACTTACTGACTTTTACTGAACAGTGTGAAATTTTTCACAAATAAAACAATAGAAGCTAAATTTTGACATAATATTCACCTAAAATAATGCACTGAAACATTCTTTTAAATGAAAATATATGAAAAGTGATGCCAGATAATTCAAAAAACCTTAACAAGAGCAGTATTAAAACAACATAGAATATGATATAATAGATGACATAGAATTGACATGTGTATTATAGAAGACAATCTCAATTCCTAATAATTTCTGTGTGTGTGAAAAGATCCATGCTTAATTAAACACTATGATATGCTTATAACTTTTATTAAACTATCTTGAGAATATGACATGTTTAAAATATATTTTAAAGGTCAAAAATTAATAATATATTTTAAAGACTAAAAATTATACATAAATTCAGTAAGATCCTGATGCTTATATTTTCAAATGTGTACATGTTTTAATTTGATATTAAAAAAGGCCTCTACATTGTTACTCCCCCTGTTTCCTTGGTTTGAAATTTTGTTTTATTTTTCTTTCTTTGAGAATAAAAAATAGTCCAAAAAATAAAAATGAACTAGAGGTTCAGCCACAATATTTGTCATCTTTGGCATGAGTGATACATCAATTCATAGAAAATAACGAATTATTTAAATTGACATTAATTAAATAGAAAGCTACAAAATGCCAATTAAAACAGAGATAATAAAGGTGGTTTGAAATTTGCATACACGTATTTATCAGGTGCACAAGTGAGATGCATGTACTCTTGACAGTACCTGTAATTCAAATGCTACTTAAATTATTCCAGAATTCAGAAAGCAATGAAGTGACCAAATTTGCTAAAGCTGCACAGTATTACTTGTACCTTATACATGGTATAAAAAGCAAACTACGAACTAAATTTTTTGAAAACATATTAATAGAAAAATTTTAAATAAAATATTGGCGAAAGTTTAGTAATAAGGCAAAGCAGTAAAGAATTTTCAATAGAAATACGTTCTTCCATTAAAAGCATTATCAAACATGTCTACTGTATTAAAATTTAGGAAGCACAGAATGTCAGTGAGTGGTATGTCTGCTAAGGCTTGGGCACTGTGGCACCATTGGTGGTGTGGAATTTTGAGGTGCAGGGCCACAGACTTTAGGTTATTGACCATATGTCCTTTAAGAGGATGTTGGGACCTTGGACCTGAAAAATGTCTCTGTCTCTCTCTCTCTCTCTCTCTCTGTCTCCCTCTGTCTCTCTGTGTCTCTATCTCTGCCTCTGTCTCTGTCTGTCTGGCTCTCCCTTTCTCTCTCAGACAATTTCACTTTTTCATGTGCTCCTACCATAATGTATTGACTCACTCCAGGCCCAATAGCAGGAGGCCAGGCCAACATGAACCGAGCTCTGTGGAGATATAAGCCAAAGCAAATTTGTCCTCATTACAAGTTGAATAACTCACATATTTTTTCATGGTAATTGAATGATGACTGCTTTGACCCTGGCAATATAGTATAAAAACAAATAAAGTTGAAATATTATGGGGGTAAAGAATTCCATGAAACTCTACTTATTAAAAATAAAATTTAATGAATTCTAAATACTGCATCATGTGGAAAGAAGAATTAGGCAAGATATTTTGATATGAAAATTACCAGTCACCAAAGACTTGAAAATTCTAGCCAATGAAATATAGCATATATCAAACATAAATACACACACACACACACACACACAAAACACACACACACATGCATACATACATACACACAGGCAGAGGAACATGCTCATGCACACAAAACTAATGGAATTGCTCATATTTGCATTCAGATATGCACGTGTATATATATAGAAAAGAGTTTCATTTGTTTGTTACCTATTCAATATTTATATGATAATAACTTTTTTGAATTAGTATTTTCCAATGTTACTGACATATAATTGTTAAATACAATTGTTTTGAGTTTCACAATATGCTTGTGTATGTAAATATTATGTATGTAAATGTATGTAAATATTATGAAAGAATTTTCTCAATGAAGTTAAATAGTATCAGCAAAATTTCACATAACCAACATTTTTGTATAGTTAGAAACTTTAATTCTGCTTTCATAGTGAGTCATATTATAGGTATTTAAATATATGAATTGAAAACACATATATTTATCTATAATATGCATTTATAAAACTCTATTAATTTATATATTTTAGTAAAATTTTAAGAAAGGGACTCCTAGGTGTTGTCAGGTAGTAACAGCAAGAAACCATGGGGGTCATGAGTAAAGAATAACCACAATGTGTGACACTAAATATATCAGCATGTGAAATTATGTCTGCTAGGCTTTTATGTTGTGTGAATCTTTCCCTTTTTCTCTATATATTTTATGTACATTACATAAATATATAAATACATTATTAAAATATTTTCAGATTTTTACAAAATATTTGTTTTCTGTATAGGTGGAGGGATAGGATTTTGCCAGGTTGTGCTTATGCAGATGTAGAAGGACGAAAGACAATCTGAAACACTGTCAGAGAAGACCATTCACAGTACTTGCAGAGTGGTCATCTGAGTGAGGTTCTGTTCTAACTACAGGGCTCAAAATGATGTCTTCATGGATTTCTCCTTTAACAAAGAAGAGAAAGAAAAAAAGCAATCATCCTGGGGTAGACTAAATAATACCGCAAAAGAATAGTGACATGCTAAAGGGTAAAGAGCTCTACAATCCACGATTTTCTCACTAAAAGAAAACCATTAATGAACTGGTTCACAATCCTAGGACAAAATTGATAGATAAACTTCCAAACCTGAAAGTCACTGCTTCCTGTAAATGATAGAAGCAAAGTAGGATCATCATTAGGCATTTATATTCCCAGAAACAGACGATACACCAGACATCACTGGTTAAACTATAAGATAATTTACTCCATGTCGTTTTCCTTTTGACAAGATAATGCTCTGACAGAGAAGCAAATCAGAAACCAGACTGATGTCATAGAGGCAGATAGTAATAGTGACAGCTCTGATAGCTTTAGGAAAAATTCCTTACTGCAACATCATTTAAACTAACGTATATGGGAATCTACTCTGCTGAAACTTCTTAAAAGATATTCAGGATATATATTCTTTCTACAAAGAGGAAAGAATTTACATCATCATACAGGAAAGAATAGCCACACTTGATAAAATTAATCATTATATATGGAATAGAGAAATTGAATGGAGGAAGAGCTATGTTGGGAGAGGAAATATTGATCAGAATTTTCAAAACATATGAAACCAACAGATTCTTACACAACTGTACAGGCTGAGAAGTCTAAAAACCCATGAGTGGTCCTCTGAAAGAGATTTATGAAAACCAGTGGTATAATTACCCTGGGTCCCAAGACCTAAGATCAAAAAGACTGGATGGTGTAAATGCAAATACAATTGCAGGAAAAAGTGAGATGAAGTGTCCTACCTCAAGTTATTAGGGAAAAAATAATTTCTCCTTCCCCCACTTTCTGTTTTCTGTAGCCTCCTCCTAGCCAGCAATATTACCCCTCAGTTTAGTGAGTTTAATATACTTTGCCGAGTCCATTTCTCACAGACATAGGAGTCACGTTTAATCTGGTCATCCCACGGTCCCCAAATCAATTCCAACAGGAACAAATGGCATATCAGATCATGCAACATCTAACTGATGTCAGATCTAGCAGACCATTTTCATTAACAGTCCAGGAGTTATGGTTTCTTATAATACAAAACAAGCAGAAATTAGATGGAATTAGATTTATTTAAATGAAAGCAATTTATTGGGCTTTGACCACATATCAGGCTCTTCAGAGACCTTGGTCTTAAAGTACCTACAACAGTTAATATAAAAATTTGAAATTGCTTTTCTGAGATGTTTTCTAATAATTTATAAATATGCTGCATATTTTAGATTCCAAATCATAAATGTAACCTTTAGCATCTAAATCTAAGCATTAATTAGCATTAGAATCCATTTGCGATATGGTTGTCCATGAATAATTTTCAGCATAGTATTCTCAGGGAGGAAAAGGGCTGAGTTGAATAAAAGCCATTCATAGATTTTATATAGCAAAATATTACTAAATATTTGCTATCATTCAAATGAAACAGGATTAAATAATGTACTGCATGAACATAAAAATTTTATTGAGAAGTAAAGGAATGAACGATTCTGTCCAATTATTTGTAAATGTAGTGAATATATGTACGCTATGTGATAGAACATGGGAGTATGTCATTCAAAAATAGGCTCTTGGAATTTACAGTCAAATGTGGAGCAATTCCAAGTGATGAGAAAATCTCATTAAACATTTTCATCTACTATTTCAATGCCATACCAATCCATTGAAAACGTAAATTAATGGTGGGTATTTCCTAAGATAAACTTATCAAGCATATTGAGAGTAAAATGTCTCTAACAGTGAATGTAAGATTTGTAATAACAAAAAAAAAAGATCCTGGTGATATAAAACTATAAAATAATATTGAAAAGTGTAGACTCTAGATCAATGTGGAAACTAGTTGATTGTGGGAAAATTACACATCCTTTCTATTTTTTTCATTTTCCCATCTGTAAAATGAGGTTAATAAAAATACTTTGTTATATGTAGTTGTTTTGAGAATTGTGGATTGGTAAGATGCCCACGAGAATACGCAATATCTAAAACAAACTATAATGTTTTAGAAATTTTTAGAAGTCATGAAATTTTTTGGGAAGAGTGATTAGCTTAGAATTCAGCAGAGTGCACACAGGTGTGCAGGTCTGGCTGTACATGCTGCAAAATTCAGTCAGGCTGTGGCTAAAAGAGCAGTTTGATTTCTATGTAAAGAATATGAGAGAGAGATAAAACATGAAGAGAGTAGAGAAAAGAAAATACACAGCTGTAAAGGGCAGAAAAGAGCTTTTCAACGATGTGGGTTTATCTCTTCACTTCCACTGTGGAAGGAGAAATAAGAGAAGCAGCAGCTCTGAAATGTGTTCTTTGTTACTGTTAAAACCTGCTAGAATTTGAGGCCAAGTTATACAATTTTCAATCTATTGCTTCAATGAGATGTTCACAACATTAGCTGAGTTGTTAAGTTTACATTTTAGAATATGGTACGCTTTCATTCAAGTTGCTTATGTGTGTGTGTGTTATTTTTTAGATGACTTCCTTGTTGACCTTCAATGCTAGAGTAGACTTTCTGCTGTTACCTAGATGAAAACTAGAACAAGATCCATCATCCAGATGGAGCACTAGTATTTTTTCTTTAAATGTAGTTGGTGTTTTGAAAGCAAAGAAAAGAAAACAAAAGGACAACTTTTTGGCAATAGAACAGGATAAAAGTAAGGGAGCAATGGACATTTAAAAAATATATTCATGTCTAGGTCTTGGGAAATCATATACAGGAGTTTCAAGAGGGTTCTGTGTATTAGCAAGTCAATAAAATTAATGACGAATTGGAGTACTGTATAGAAAATTATTTGTTGCACTAAACTGATTCACAGGAAGTATTTCTATTTCTAGGAGGAGCTAATTTTGTTGACAATGATACATCATAATTTGCCTTTAACTGTTACACCTGGAACACTATTTTAAAATAGTAAAAATATTGTCCTTTTAATGAAGTTATTAAGTACGTACTGGTGACTTACACATACTCAGAATAAAGTTCTACCAACTACAAACTCAGTAAGATACACTCTGACTTGTATGCTTCAAAGGTATATTTTGGTAGACTATAACATATTTAAATACATTAATTAAACAATTAAAGTTGCTACCCAAGATTGACTTTACTAATGTGCATGCAACCAAAATTGTTTTTCTCCTGTCTTAAATATATTTTTGTAATGTCAATAAAAAATTGGAATGGATAAACTATTCAGAAAGATATTTTTTAGCCATGCTATGAGAGAAGAGATAAAATCCTTTTTGTTGAAGCAATAAAATCAACAACAAAAACAACAGACAACTTTCAAACCCTGGCTTGATAGTATAAAAGAGAGCCATACGGAGGCTGGGGGGGCTACGCTCTGTAGACCCACCACTGTGTGCAGTAATTATACTTGGAAGTTAGGCTCCTGCTGCCTACCCCCTCCACACACCAACCAGATGATATAGGCTCTGTCCCTCATATTTGTACTATTTTTTACAATGGTTAATTTTAATTTTCTGAATTAACATACTAATTTGACATGTTGAGGGCGATTCAATGTGACATTTCAGCTAAAATTTATTCACACTGCAGGGAATATGCAAGAGCATCTTAGGGAGTAATTATTTATATTTTCTCTTTTTTTGTTCTGTGGATGTTTTGCAAATAAGTGCAATAATTAGAAATCATTAGAAATAATGTTATTTTCTTAATGTCTGGCTGTGAGCAAATCTTCTCTAAATGTGCTTTTAGTGCTGATTTGGGGGTTAAATATCACACATAAAAAATTAAATAGTAAAGGAAACTTCCAAATCAGGAAGATACCAGGGAGGACATTTGAAAAAATGGAGATGAATTATAGAAATAAAGAGGCTGAAAACTACACAACAACATGACAAACAACTTCCTTTTTTGACATATGTGAAATAAGAAAAGGAAAGAAAATGTGAAGAGGAAATTGACTGTGACTGGATTATTTAAAGATGAAAAGAATCAAATGGACAGATACTTAAACAAAATTAGAATAATTTATTGGAATTTATTTTATCCATTGAACAAACATAATTAAGTAAAACTATGAAATAATCAATGTGAGAGTTTGTTAACGACAACATAAAGTATTTATAAAAAGAGATGTAGACAGATAGATATAGTTTTACATATAGAAAGAAATGTAATTATCATTTACTAATTGTTTTATCCATGCATATACAAACAGATGCTTTAATTTTTAGCCAGAAAAAATTTCAATTTTTAGTTTAAAGATACGCATATGTCATTATAAGAATATACATGTGTGTGTGTGTGTGTGTGTGTGTTGTGTGCTACCTACACAAGTTGCCATATTACATATTTTTTTCTTTTGGGGGGACATACCAGGAATTGAACTCAGGACCTTGCACTTGCTAGACAGGCGCTTATGCCACTGAGCTATATCCTCAGCTCCAGTAATTAAACTGACGAAAATAAAGTTTAGCTTCAATCGAGAAAAATCAGAATAAAGCGATTAAATAAAATACAAATTTGTCTATTTTCTTGCAGTTATTATTCCTCTAGGTGTCATAAAATTATAGCAATGACAGCAGTAACCACAGGAAGTGTAGTAATATCACTTTAGTTATAAGGATCTCATAATTAATATCTGGTAGAAGTGACAAATCACACAAAGACTTATGGATGCTACTAGTCCATGTATAACACAGTAAAGCTAAATGGAACATACCGCACACTTACTTTGAGCCGGGTGAGCACAGCTAGGTTGAAATGTCTGAGCTGAGAAGCGCTGACTGAGCTGCCAAGCAGGGAGCGGGGCCGTCATCACGACGTCTTCCACCTTCTCTCGCCTCTATTATGGAGAGATCCAGTCAGCTATTGCTCTTCATTTTAATTTATTATTTTAGGGCATGTTTTAAATTACCAAGAAATAAACATACAATAGTTAGATTATTTTACAGCTTTTTACATGACTTTTTTACTTCTTCAATTCCTTTCATGTGTCCTGTCTATGATCTATCCTTCCACTTCTTTCTCTCTGTCCACTTCTAGCTCTATCTCTAATTTCTTCTAGCAAACACACAATCTCTAGATATGATTTCTTATTGATTTCATCCATAGGAAAAATAAAATTAATATCTCCTAGCATTTCTGTTTCTCTGTCATTTTTGTGTGTTTGGAACCTTGATTTCCTCTCCTCTGTTCTAATTCATCATAAAATATCTAGTAGGTTATTGTGAACTACAATCTCCAACTATGCTTCTGTGGGAGAGCAGACCCTCACCCAGTGGTCCCACTGTCCCAGCTTTGCTTCATTCCTCCCACTTTTTCAAAATCAATATTCAACATGTAGATTGACTTTCAGCTTTGACCTGTGTTAGAGGATACATACTGTTCTTCTTTTTATAGTTCATGAAAGATGGAGAGAATGAGACATTCTTAAAGCTATTGTATGCACAATACATTTGTTGTCAATTCTTTTGATTGGAAAATACTCAAGATAAACAAAAAGGATATTTTTAAACAATGATGAATGCTCATGTTCTTTAAAGGGAATTTTTAATTGATATGTGTATGCTTTAAATTCTTAGAAGTAGCAGTTTGTTGCAGTGCTGATGTGTTACTGATGCATTTTCCAGGACTATTAATAGGAAGAGGGAGTAGCTACAGCAAAACATACACAAGAAAATAGAATTTTTAAAGCTGAATTGGATTAATTTGATAGGATGTGCAGTGCATTAATTCAGTGATAGGCAATAAAAAAGAAACTGGTATAATGAGTCCTCATCAACACATTCCAGCAGCACTACATTTGTTTTATAACTTTACATGTCTTCTCATAAGTCTTTACAAAAAAATCAGAAGTCAGATATCTGTGGTTTTATAAATATTTTAGTAATAAAAATGAGGCATTTGAAAAATCATAGTCAAAGTTTTATTATTATATAAAATCAGTAATCATAACTTCCTTAAACTTTTAGACCATGCTCAAATTTTCTTATTTAATTGTTTCCTAAAAACGTTTTTGATCCTAATTTGGGGAAAGAAATTTGATAGTCATTAGTTGCACTATGGAATGCAATTATACTTTTGACTTTTAGTGTACTATTTTATGGAAATACATTATAACGCAAATGTAAGAAGACATTTATAAGTTCAAACAATTCATCAGAATATTAATAATTTTATTATTCTGAACAAACACAAAATTAAAATTGAAACCTAGTATGATCAGTAGACCAAATCTGAACAATGCACCTTCCCTTAACTACTTTATACTTAGAGACAAAGTATAAAACAGTAGAAAATTAAGTCAAAATAATGGACATAAGCTAGGACAAATGTTTCGTATGTTTTAAAAAATGAAATATCTTTCCTTTTCTGAATGTGAAAATCTCAAAATCCCAAAGCCAAAACAGAAATCTGTTAATATTATTCAGTTTATACATCATACTTAATGAATCACAAATATATAAATAGAAAAATGAGTATTACTTCTTAGAGATATGCTTAATGTAGTCCATTTAATACACGTATTCATTTCATCTTAATACATGTATCAGTCAGTGTTTTATTAGAGAAACAGATATAACACAAGATATATACATGGATAAGAATTTACAAGGTCAGTGTACGATGGCCACCCAGACAGTCAGATGAGGAAGAGTGCAGAAGGTCTGTGTGCGCCCTGGAGACCTCAGGGTTCCGTTCAAGTGCTGGCCCTCACTGCACTGTGCCATGTGAGTCTGTATCAGAAGGCCCATGGGTACGCCCTGGAAGGCTGAAGAGTGTACACTGGAAGGCCAAAGGATCCGAGCCGGAAGCTGAAGAATTTGTGCGGGAAGCCAGGAGAATATGAAGGCAAAGGCGAAGCCTGAGCCTCCTTTAGAGAAACAGAAGCAGATCTGTCCTTCCTCACTTCCCTTTGATAGAGCTAAGTGACAGTCTGCTGTAGGGAGGGTTTACTATACCGTAGGGTGTGGAATTGCTCAGCTAATTTAATTAAGCTTCTTTCTTATCTTTTTAAATAAAGTCATTGGTGTAACATAGATATGCATAATGATCAAATTCATCACAGGAAATAGGTAACAGTACATGATAAACCTTAGTCCCTGCTTTTCTTCATTCCCCTCCTCGCTCTTCACCCTCTCCCCCTCCTTATTTACAAAGATTTGTTTACACTTTATCCTTTTTCTCTCACTTTTCTTTCCCTTCCACTTCCCCCAACTCCCCTTTGCCTTTGAACAATTATTTCTCATTTTACAGTATCTATTACAATGGAAAGTGTAGTGAAGTGTCTCTTAAACTTCTTATATTGACACAATCACTCATCTATCACAATGTGGAAGTTGAGTAACAAATGGAAAGGTTTATTTTATTTTTACATGATAGTTGTAAATTTTAGTAAAGATAGAAAGTATTTGTCCATATTGAGTGTAAATATATTACATATATTGAAATGAATACATATCTTTCTAGCACCATCTCCTTTGTAATTGTCATAAATGCATTAGTAGATGTCACAGCTCGATAATATTGCTGATGTAGTCCATGATGTCTTTTCCATTAGGCATAAGTGAAGATTCAGATTTACGAAATAGTGATATTTTTAGGGAGCATTTCACATATATACACCATTGTATTTATGGAATTTAAAGGTTACATTACAAATATATATAAAATAGAAAATAATATATGTGTGTGTGTGTACAGGAGTATTTATATTTGCCTTAGCATTAGTAGTGACTCATGAAGTAAGGAACAAAACAGGGATATATTTGACGCATTTGAGTAACATCAAACACAGCTGGCCTCCTAGGAAATCACAGCCTACCATCAGTGCTGCTAGGCTTTATAAGGAAAATAAAGGCCAGGGTATTTTTACACTGGTCATTGTCTTCTCGCAACAATCACAGTGGAGATCCTGGATTGTTGAGAAAGATTCTCCCTTGTGAGAAGTCTCCCAGAAATTTAAGCCTAATAGTCATTCAACAATATGAAAATTACTGCTGACTACTTTAAACCTGTGGCCCAGAACTTTCCTGCTTTCCATTCATAAATCTTTAGTATATTTCTGGGGAAAGGATATGCAGCTCCTTATTGATGACTGGCAATTGGAAAGATGGAGAAATTCAGTTAACAGCTCTGAAAAGAATATGTGGGGAACTTAGAAATGCATCTTTGTGTTGGTCTAGTAAACTGCATCACAGAAGAAGAAGGTACTTTGAATGTGAGGCTTTGCTCTTTAAAACTGTATTTATGCCTGACAACATTCATAATAGACACCGTATACTGAATGATCATTAATTGTATGTCAGTCACTTGTGACATCCATGAATATATAACATTAATACAAAAATACAGGGGTTGATTTAATAGATGGTAAAAGATTAAACTAAGCAATTTTACAATAAAGAGAACATTGCCATCAAACATCCCCTCAAAATTCTCCTCGATGCTTTGAGCACACTTATCCCAACACTGCTGTCACTTCCTCAAGCAGTTCTGGAAGTCCCGTTTGTGGTATTTTTATATAAACCAAATGGCTGCCTCAAAGTCATGAATCAATTCAAAAATTTAATCTGTAAGAACTGGATATTTAGCTCAGGGGTGCAGCATATGCCTGGCAAGCTTGCCATCCTGAGTTTGATCCCTGAGACCAAAAAAATTTTTTTTTTACCTTTCATTGTCATTTCGACTTTGAGGACAGTCAGAAATAACACGGCGTCACATATGCTGAACTGGATGGAGAAAGCAGCCCGTGATATTTGTACAAGTCTGACCTTCCATTGGATATAAAGCAGTGAGGTTTGTGTCTGGGTTCTTGGTCATACCTCTTAAATACATTCGTGAAAAATATTTCACAATTATGTCAGAAATCCTCGTGATTAACGGGAAAAAAGTGGCAAAACCAAGGCAAAGAATTTTGAGAGCAATTAAGGTCAACATGTCCTCCAGTGTACTATTTTTTTAATTTAAGAATTGACTACTTTTAGGTCACTGTTTACACATTCACTGATCAATTTTATTGGTAGATACTGGAAAAAATAGAGAATTTTAAGGTGAAATCATTTTCTTCTCGGGCTGCGCTTTGTCTCTCTCTTTTTATTAGTCTAGTTCACAGTATAGCCAAATTTGGTTCACTTATACATAACTTTGTTGCCAGTGTGTCAGATGACATATTTATACTATGGTCATATTCATCTACTATAGCGTTGTGGAGGGATCCATTTCCAAACACGATTCACTGATGTAGGCATCACACAAACAGGAGGGGGATTATATTCTGGAAAGCAACAGCCAGTCATAGGAGTAATTCTAACCTGTGGCTTAGCAATTAAGTTCAAAAAGTCTTCATTGTGCAAGATTCTGTTATGCTGGAACTTCAATTATCATGTTTTATTTGAATGACATTTCAGCAACAAATAGTTCATATCTCAGTTTGTATACGAACTGAGCATAAATCACGATTGTAAATATAATATATTTAGTCTGTAAATCACTGCGTGTGTCATTTAAGTAATAACAAGTGAGTGCTCTTGTTAATAGGCAATCACACTTCTTTCAAATTTATCAGGAATGAGCACTATGTGTTACTAGGTTCATACACAGACAGCGGCGCTCCTTTGCTTCTTTATTGTCCAGGGAACAAGTCGCATGTTATTTTGTAAAAATCAACTGCGAAAAAAAGAATTGGCCGACGAAAACATAAGTAGACCAAAACATTGAAAAGTAGTTACACCGCTCGTGAAATTCAAATGCACTTATAGAAGAGAGGGCTGGGGTGAATCACCACTGCCGTTACTCAGGGGACTCTGGGTCTGCAGCCACAGGCTCTCAGTGAATGTGCACTTACCTTGGTGAGAAAAGCGACTGTGAGGACGGCCTCCTAGAGGAAGTAATACCAGTGAAAATTGCTGAGAACAAATTTTAAATGCTTCATGATAGAAAGATAAGTATATGAAGTAATGCATATGTTAATAAGTTTATTTACATTTTCCCATTGTTTACATGTTTCAGGATATCATTTTGCCTATTATATATGATAAATGTATGCATCTTTATGTATTTAACATGAATAAACAACCCAAATGAAAAAAATTCCCCAAGTATAATTGTACCATCAGTGAACAGAATATAATTCACATCACAAGTTGATTATGTGGTTGCTAATTGAACTCTAAAGTAATAAAATCCATGGTATATTGAAATAACCTTTGAAGAAGCTTAATTTAATTTATTCTATTAATGTGAAAAGATGCATGCCTGCGAATAAGTGTGACCACAATTAATATCGTGAATCTTAAGTTAATTCTCAGGATCTCTTTTCATTACATTGAGGAATATCAATCAATGTGATAACACCAGAGTATGACTAGCAAGTTTTAAATTTAAATATATCAAATGTAAATAATATAAAGATCCATAAAATTTGCTTTTAATTATATAACATAATAAACATACTTTATAAATGAATCATCCTGTTGCTAAGGACAACAGGATAAATAGATAAAATATATTAGGTTTTTGACATGAAGATTTACAAATAACAGTGAACATTGTATAAGTTTAATAGTCAAAACAAATGAATCTCTATGTAAAGATAAGAATGTTGCCCTTAGATATACTGGTAATTATTATACACAGTTATGCAAAAATATTTGAGGGCCTGCTATGACTCAGGTTTTGATTTTGAGAAAAGCCAATGCAAAAATCCTTTATTATTTAGAGAGAATTCTGAATTGTCTGAAAATGAGAAATTTCCTTTCTTAAATATTAACGGAATCATCTGTTCAAACTATCACTATTAGACTGTTTATAAGACAACATTCTAAGATATTTTAAATAATGTTTCACTTTCTTCCTCATCTTATGAAATATTCTTGTTTTTTTTTCTTTTTATACAAAACTTAAACATTTTTTTTTTACAGTTGTGGGTCATTTCTGTAGTAAATAATGTCATACTGATTACCAGAAATTTACTATGATAAGTCAGAATTCAGATATTTTACCACAAATAAAAAGTTAATGTGACTGTAGTAATATGCTTTAAATACTTTTAACATGTTTCAAATCTTTTGTATCTCTCAATAACAGTACTACTACTTCCTCTGTCGTCACAATTTCTATAATTGCAGTTACTCCCTCAATGACTGTAGTCCAGAACTAATAAATGACAAATTCCAGAAATAAACTATTTAAAGTTTTGAATTTCTTAGCACTCCAGAAGTGTGACTACATTTTGATTCATTGCAATCCATTATATTTAGGAGGTGAATTATTCATTTGTTAATAGTATCCATATTATGTATACTTCACAATTAAGTTTACTTAATTTACTATTGGCATTAAAATTTGTGTGCTTGCAAACAAGTATTATCATTAGTCATTCATTTACAAATTAATTTCATGTATTTATAAGACATAATGTAACATTTATGTTAACTTTGGGGTTAAATGTCAACTTAGTTGGCTGGCAAAAAGCCTAAGCAATTACAAATTCTCTCTTGGACGTATTTGGGTGGGTCACGGGGGTATGAACTTGGGGTTGGTGCCAAGTGATCATTGACTGCATTAAGAAATATTTTACATGTCTGGCTGGCTCTCTTGGGCTGTTTCCAGAGATGGTTTGTCTATAGACCAGCAAACTGAGTGGGGAACACCCACTCTGACCATGGGTGGCAACATGCCACAGGCATGTGGCCCAAATGAAATAAAATGGAAAGAACAAGTTGGGGTTCACTGAAAAGCGCTGTGGTGCTTGTGATAGTGGATCTCTTGCTGCCATCCCTTATGGGATTAGAAACCAATTTCTTCAGCCTTACTATGCATTCTCATATCAGTAAATCTCCAGGGAGATTCTAGGCCTTCAGTGTCAAAATGGTGATGCATTACTGATCCTTCTTTTTACGAAGCTTCCAGTCTCTTACAGTGAACAGACAGCAGAGCTTTGGGATCTCCAATGAGCAGAGGCCCGTGGCAGACTATGCTGCCGCTGACCCTGTAAGGCTAACTGATAAATCTACTGGCAGAATTTTATAGGTATATAGACAGATAGAAGATAGATTAGCTAGAAATATAGATAGATAGATGATAGATAGACATTGTTTTAGAAAACCATGATACAAGCTCTAAATCTGGTCTTGCCCCATTTCCAAGGAGCTATGATCCCCAACTATGCTTTCTGGATCCCATGAACTAAACAACTTTGCTTTGTTTCACCACTTTGCTACAATGTCCCTTGCAGCCAATCGACCATGGACTGAATACCATGAAACTGTGAGGCAAACAAAATCTCTCTTACTTGAATGCTGGGTCTTGCATTTTGATTCCAGCACTGGGAAAGTTGATGGCTACATGTGGTTTGTTATGGTTTGCAGATGCTGGTACTCACTGTGGATCTTGGAACATAGTCCAAGGAGGTTGATGAGGAGGGGTTGTTGTATTTTTTTCTTCTTAAGACCAACATTCGTCTTTAAATTGATTATGTAATCAAATGTTTCAGCTGCCATTTTAGTCCATCTTTCTGTGCATTTTCATGTTGATCAATAATTCTCTTATGCTATTGTCACTTGGCTTCCTCAACAGAAAATTTTAATAGCAGAACTTTGTAATTGTTATCTATGGCAGTACTTATGAAAGAAGGGAAAGGGTATTAAATAAGGCAGAACCTGGGGCCAATCCACTGATTTAAGGATATATTAAAATGAAAGACACGGGAAGATCTGCTAGAAAAATGACTTGATATCAGAAGAGGTTTCAGATCATTCAGAAAATGTAGCAGACAAAAGAGCGAGGTGGATTGCTGGACTGTGAAGTGCCAAACTGTAAAAGGGCCATTTGAAATGGTGTTATGCTGTCTTACTTTTGAAAGTCCCAATATGAGTATCACAGAGCTATCCAGAATATTTAAAATTGTTTCTTATGATTTTGACCTTTAGAATAAATATTACATAATTAAACTTACTACTAGAAAAGTTTTTCTATTCAACTACAGGTATACTGGTTTCATTGTAAAAGTTCTTCTTGCTTCTTTTATCATTCTTTCAGTGTTATACTGAAAATTGGAGAATCCATTCAGTCCTGTCTTCTAAACACATACTGAAACTATTACCTTATCTCCCGATGTAATCCAACTACTTTACACCAAATTAAATCTTGCCTGGACCTTTCTAACAGCCTTCTGCCTATTTGGTTCACAACTGCTCTTACTATGCATTTCAACAACCTCTGCCAGAAGCCAAAAATTGTCTTCAAAAATGTAATTTGGGCTGTGTTGCTCTCACGACAAGAGCCTTCTTCCCCATGCCTGAAAAATATCCCAAACCTTTATCACGGCCTGCAGGATTTTGTTCATTTAGTCCGTAGCTTTCTCTTCAAATTCATCTTACTATATTTTTTATTTACAAAGGACACTTAAGCCATCTAGCAATATTTATTTCCTGCAATGCAATTGAAGGTCTTTAGAGATGTTTCTTTCCCAGTCTACAACACTATCTAGACTCTTGTCCTATGTGTATTTGCACAAGACAGAGGAAGTTCTAGTTCAGCTCTACTAACACAATTTGCATGCATTTCCCTAAACATCAGAATGAACAGGAGCATCATCACCAAACATCCACACACCAGCATTCATGCTCACAGGCTCATCCGCACCACCATGAATATAATCATCCAGATTGCTTACTAAAATGTAGCAATAGTTTGCATTTAAAATTAAAAGTTTTAAATTTATATTAGAGCTGTTTTGATGTTTTGATATTCTTTGATGTTATGAAAAAACCTTTGGAAATTACTGTTGTGGCCAATTCACAAGATCTAACAGGAATAAGATCTATAATATTTTGATTTAAAAATTCATTTGTCTTTCACTGAAGCCCATTTTGCCTGGACAATTGTAATAGCCTTCTGCATATTTTCTTTACTACAGTTCTTACTCTGTATTTAAACACCCTTCAGTTAGAAGTCAGAAGTGTCTCCTAAAAATGTAACTGAGATCTTGTTATTCTCTTGGGAAAAGAAAAGCTCACCATGCAGAGAAAACCGTCCAGACTCTGCTAAAGTGATGCTGATATGTCACCCTTCGCCCATCACTTTTCTGAATGAAATGAATACAAAAAAGAAAGATACCAGAGTTAAAAATAATGCTGAAGAAATCAACGAAGAACTATGGATAACTGTGTAAGTTGTACACATAAAAGTTTTGTAGAACACATTTAAATATTTCCTTTGAAATTTTAATGGCACTTACTAGATTATGGAATAAACTCTTAGTTTATTAAGCAAAACTGTCATAATCATGCTCATGGTAGTCAGTATTATCCCAATACAAATGCTAATATGTTGAACTTTCACGAGTAAATTTTACACTTACTGATAGTAAAGTGAAAGACATCAATTTAGTTTAGGTAATGGACACTGCTGTGTGTTCTCCAAATAAGTATGGGAAAGGTGGTCGCTAGAATTGCAGGCTGGGAACAGAAATCTCTCTAACACTTCAGTTTTACATATATTTTCTACCATCTTTCTCTTTTATTTCTTTTGCTTTGGAGAACTGAATTTACAGTTAGTAGTGCCTTCTGTTTAACAAGTAGCAAATCTCAGACTGCTTCTGTCCTATCCATGTGTGCATGTGTACAGTTGTAGAAAATGCTTAGGTTATACAGATGTAATTTCTGTAATATCTGCCAAATTTAAACAACTAGGAGAAAAATACTTTATGTCATGAAAAAGATAAAAAATATTTCAAGGAGACCAACTTACTTTTTACTTACTCCATATTTTGTAAAAATATATACAACACCTATATTACTTAGCCTCTAGGCATTTTAAAGATAAGTAACAGTTATGGCATGAGATGGGAGGAGAAAGAATAGAGGATCTATTTGTGTCTACACCAAAAGAATGACTAGGAATAAAGCTGGGATTATTTTTACCGTATTTTTTTTGTACTTCCTTTTTTTAACTTTGTATCTATAAATTTCAGATATCTCAGTTTACAGCACGAGGTACAACACATAATATTATCCTATTACGAAGAGAGGATCATTTCAGAAGGTCATTTTAGCTTGCTAAGAAGCTCAATAGAGAAACAATAATTGCTAGGTGCTGAGAAAAGGTTTTTGGAAAACTTTGCTAATTTTTAATTTCGATATTAAAATAATAATAATAGGAATTCTGAGCCGTAAAGGTCTTAATGGTTTTTCCAGTTTAAGTGGTGTGCACGAATTGCCTCATCTTACACATTGGACTAGGATAACAATGTGCTTATGTCTCTGTATGTCTGAATATCTAGTACTAAGCTAAGGCACAAATACAGGTAATGTGTTCTCTTTTGTGATTTAGATTGCTTTATTTAAAATTTGAAACTCCTCTGGAATTTAAATTGATGACTTGTAATTGGTCCAGCCACTTATAGAACAGCTGTAGCTTCTTGACCAATACAGATATAAAATACTAGTTAATAAATTTATGCACGAACTTCTTGAAACTGAGATGTTTCAAGAAATTTTAATTATTCATAATTCCGGGATGTGTTAAGAAAGGACAGGATAGGGGATATAGCTCAGTGGAACAAGCGCCTGCCTAGCAAGCGCAGGGTCCTGAGTTCGATCCCCAGTACCGCAAAAATAAAAAAATAAAATAAAATAAAATAAAAAATAAATTCCTGGGGTATTTATCGGGGCTGGGGATATAGCTCAGTGGAATAAGCGCTTGCCTGGCAAGCGCAGGGTCCTGAGTTCGATCCCCAGTACCGCAAAAAAAAAAAGAAAGGACAGGATTTGCCTATAAATCTAATGTAACTTTCTCTCTCTTCATATAACTTTTGAATTTACTAAATGTTCACCTTACCATATGCTGTTCATATTTTGAGTCCTTTAGTTATCTAATCCTCTGAAAATCAACACAAGCAGTAGATTATGATGACTTGGAATTATAACTCAGTCTACACTCTATAATATAAATACAGAAATCACCAGGTATACTTAAGATAATGCACATTTCAAATGAAGTGAGTTTTGTCACATTATAGAGTATCACATTATAGAGATGATATTTCAAAAATCACCTCATGATTATCAAATATGTTTTTTTCCTAAAGCATAAAAATTTTAACATGTAAAAAATAAGTGAGTTGTTGAATTTTATCTTGAATGGATGTTTGAGTAATTATTACATATTAAGATATATTTTCCATCTTTCAGAGACATGCTCAGTTAAAAATTTTTCAGGTTTTTAATGTAATAAGTTATTTATTTGGATTCTAAATAAGAAATGGAAGAAACTAGGTTAATTAACAAAACTTCAAGAGAAAATAATATCCAAAATATTTATCTGTATAAGAACTGTAGTAATTTGGAAGACAATTATAACATTTTTAGAAGATTACTAATGTACCAGAACTTGAATTATTAGGTTTTACAACAATATGTTTATATGAATATATTTTTTCTAAGATATATATTTTAGACTAAAAATATGCCAGGTTTATAGGCACTTGCTAACTAAATGATAATTGTTTTAAAACTAAGGTACCCAAATATTTTGTTTATTAGATACTCATATTTTCAAATCAAACTCATTGTCTGTTAACACCATTTTATAATTAATTCAAATCTTTTTTTCTAAAATTTATTTGTTTTATATGACATTATAGTATTATTACTAACTGTTGTTCTTGAAAAATTCCTGGTTAACTTAACATGTTACCAGGATTATTTAAAGCAACAATAAGTAACTGAAATGTTCTACATATTTCTAATGCTATAAAAATATCTATGGAATAATATATGCACATAAGTTAATGTAAAAATGAACATACACAAATTTGTACAGAAAAAATTATGATTTGCCATAGAAGTTGAAGATATTAGCTATCAAATTTAAATACAGTTATAGCATAATATAAGCTTTAAATATTTGAAGAAAATGTGATAATATAAATGTACAAGAAATCAGTACTAAGAAACAAAAACCAAACAGATAAATCTCCAAACAAATGCTCACTGCAGAGGGGACCATAGTGTTCCCAGGAACAGTGATATATAGAACACCTTCTTATTTTGGATGTCAGATAACAGTTCAGTTTCTTTTCTCAACTCATTTTATTTGCTATTTCTAGCACTTGAGTGGTTTTTTCCCTGTAATAACAACCATCAGTCATCCACTTAATATAAAATTCTACCTTGAGGTCATGTCTAACTCAATATAATTGAAAATAATTTCAGGTCTATTGGAAATTTCCGCCCAGACAACAACTGTATCCTCTGAAGAAGAATCCAATTCCCCCAGGCTGAAGCCCAACTCAGCCTGAGGCTTAAATACAATGAAGGATATTTTTCTCCCCTTTGTATTGTTTCTTGCTAAAATAGCATGCTTGTCAAACCTGTCTAAATGTGCAGATCGATAGACAGGCCAAAAGGCTTTCAGCTTGAAGTGTCACAGAGGTAGACAGCATCAGCCCGAGTCACAGTTCCCTACCTTGGCTTATTTGGTTTCGGAGGTATCAAGGCTCCCTGGTCTTTCATTGACATAAAACAGAACAAAGGCATTTAAAGCTTACTGAAAATATAAAAGATCACCACAAAGTATGTTTGTACTGTTTGTGAAAACAGTCAGTCTGTTCTTAGATTATATGACCAATTATCCACTTCCATGAATTTGAAGTCTATTTAAGAAAAGGAAAAAGTTAATGTTAAACATCAAAAAACAAATGAGACATTATTAACAATGACACCTAGTGGTGGAAGGGCATTGCCATAAAAGCTTGATTAAAAATGTAGTCTCAATTAATTGACCCTATCTTGGATTAACATGCACGGCTTGTTTCATCTAATGCTTCAGTGGATTCCTGAATATCTTAAATGTTTAGTGGAGCTATACATTGCTTCTCAAAGTGTCTGAATCACAATGACCTAGGGCATTTGCTAAACTACATAAATGAATCTCATGATGTAGGACAAAATATCCATATTTTAAAAGAAACTGAGATATTTATAATATACATAAAAGTTAGAGAACTACATTATTCTACAAATGATAGAATAAAGTGTTCTGTGGGTGCACTAAATTAGGTGCTACCCATGCAGAACTTCATACATCATTATTTCACTGCAAAGTACAATGCAGTTAATTTGGGGGTATATGATTCTGTAGTTACTTACTGTAAAGAAAAATAAAAATAAAGTTTATTGTCATTCCAGTCCCTAAGGGGGACTCACAATCATGTCAATGAGGTAAAACTACAAATAAATGATAATTTTAAAATTCATGTAAACAGCATAGAAGAAAGAGTGCCAGTATCTGTTTGTAATGCAAGAAAGATTTATGTGGTTGCATTTGAACTGATTTTTCGTGACTGATCAAGAGTTGGTGAAGTCATGACATGTGTCAAAAAGACAGCAAAATCTAGTAAAAGAAGCTTAAGCCTCTCAGGAGGAATGGGACCTCCACTGAACAACAGATCTTGAACATTGACTGATTGTCATCTATACAAGTTGTAGTCACAAATGAAATGCAATTTCATCTTCACTACCCTTATTTCACAAAACCTCCTGGTAGACTGTCAAAATGCAAATATATCCTTTTGTTTGTGTAAATACATTAGATAGACAAGTGGTGTGAGTTGGAATAGCAAACACAGAGTTCTGTCCTCAATAATCCCTCTTTTTTTGAAGTTCTTAAGGCAAATGACTTCAGGAAGTGGTTAAATCACGAGAGCAGGACCTGTGAATGGGTAATGCATCTTATAAAACAGGTGCAAGGGGGCTGCCTCTCCCATCAGTCACATGAACATAAATGTTCGCCCTTATACCATGTGAGGAAGCAGCGAGAGGTGGTACCTGTGGAGAAAGCAGAGACTGACCCACACACCAAGTCTGCATGGCCGTGGCCTCTCCAGTCTCCGCAACCATGAAAAATGAATTTCACTTATAAATAACAGTTTGAGTTATTTTATTACTGTATGCCAAAGTAAAAGATCCATAAACCATTTTCAATATTTTAAAATCCCCTGAAGAATAGAACTTTCAGGAAGATTTCATCCAGATAACACAGATCTTCCTCAAAGCTAGGGTATAGGAATGAGTTTCCAGCAAAATGACACAGTTAAACTCCAAAGAGAAACCTAGAGAGGCAGATAGCGTTGACCTGTGGAATTTCAAAACGCACCTACTTTACTCAGGTCTTCCTAAAAGCAGAATGCCACGGAACAGACTGAAAGGTACAAAGCAGTATATGCATGATAATCTGAAAGCATGTGTGAGATGAGAATTCGGACATTTATTGTAGAGAATGTTCTCCAAATTATGTTTAAGACTTTGGAAATGGAGAATAGCATTAGACCTACTCAGAAAAAATGCATTGCTAGACTCATTGTGCAATGTAACACCTCCTATGATTGAACATACGTGTATGTTTTCTGCCACTTTCAGTATTCCAATTGCATTATATGAATTTGTCTCTCAGCCAATTCAACTTTTATCATTTAGATTTTAGATCAAATAATATCTTTTCTAAGCTTCTTCCTGCGTGCTCTAAGTTTCATACTGTATCTCTTCATAAAATCTGCTACTCAGAATTTATTATTCTGATGAATAATACTGGTAGTAAAATAATACATGTGAATTTTATAACAGCTAAACACATGAATAAGAAAGAAGGAACACAAAATAATATTTATTGATTTTTTTCTATTAGAATTTGTACAATTTTTTATGGAATTTCTTTGAATTATCTAAGAACAAGTAGATTAAACATACACACCTATAAAAATAATTTCAAAAAATGGAAACTAAGTATATTTTATATATGAACAGAATAAAAAAATGGGGGTGAAAAGGAGATTAATATTTTAGTATCACAGTATCACACACTCAGCTCACAGTATCAGGTGAATCAGTCCAAGGTTGACAGATGGTGTCAAACACTTGTCATCAGATGAAAATCAACCTCAGTGAAACTGATGAGACCTTTCACCAGTACATTTTCAGCAGCTGTTAATTTTATCTAAAAACACTGGAACTTGTGTTTTACTCGCTCCCTTCCCCCTGTGCCCCCCCTTCCCCCGTCCCCCGTCCCCCTACCCCTTCCCTCTTCTCCTTTTATAAATTTTATTTTATTTTTTTTTCCTTTTTAAAATTTTATGTGATACCTAATCATTCCACTTTAATGACTCGATGTGGGCTGAAGATACAGAATATAAAGTTTTTTATAGTGATAATGTATGATTTCTGGTGTTTTACTTATGTATAAATTTTTAAGACAACTGAATTCAGCAAAGAGTCTCACTTGCTTTCAGACATTGATTTTCAAATCTCCCTTTAGTGGAACACTTAGGATCTAAAACTTAGAGCCAGACAATTCATACAAATCGCTGCTGTGCAGTAATGTAAGACGTGGAGGCCACAGCCTGGTGGACCGGTGTGGAGACCCTCTCTCAGCCGTGAGCAGGTGAGCTCAGGAAGGCGTCGCTCCTAACGCCACAGGGGTGCTGAAGTGAAGACATCGATGAGGGGAACCAGGACCTTCCAAAGGGTAAAGTATTTTCAGGCAGAGGAGCAAAGGAAAACTCTCAGCTCCATAAGCCACTCTGGTACGGATTATAGATCAAAAGGGTGCTCAGGGTAAGGAGGGGTGGGGGCGTATTCAAATGTCTTCCTATAAATTACTTTTTTCTATTTTGGTATCATTAATTTTCTTCTGATTGGATAGCTCTTATTACCATACCCACATAAAACAACTTCCTTTATTCTTAGAAATAAAGACCGTATTTCTTAAATCTTGACCATTATATCTTGAACATATTTTTAAAATTCATCATGATAAAACTTCATTTTTCAATAAAGAATTAAAAAGGAAGGGTAGTCTGGCTCAATATTTTATATTTGTTTCATTTCCGTTCACTTCTGAACCCATTCCAATCAAAATATTTCACTATTACACTCCTACTAGAAAATGACGGTGTATTATGAATCCTGGAAGTGAAGAAGGTGAAGAGATTACGTCCAGCATGAGGCAGCTGAGACATGACTCTCCAGAATGTGAAGGCTCAAGGCTCAGGCCTGCCAGGCACCACAGAGCCCAGGCAGAGTCCGGCCTGACCTCTTCAGTGCCCACTAAAGTGACCCATTCCCACTAACTGCGTTGTCATCCACAGACTTTTACTCTCGCGGGATTTAAAAATCCTGAGGTGAGCCCTCATTTCATGCCATACTGGACACTGTATAAAATTATAATTAGTTCTTTCTAAGTGTGGTAACGCCCACATTTTGTTTTAATTTCCTGTCCTAAGGTTTCAAGGCAGCTATAGCCTCAATTCCCCTAAGGTAGCTAGCAAACTCACAGTGCACTTGATATGCCCTTTAGTTTGTCTGGCTTCCTTTCTGTCTGTATCTTATTATACTCTCCAAATCAAATCCTCGTACTCCAAAATCAAGGTCTGATTCTGAGAAAACACATGAATGCCTCATGTTTGTCCTGAAAGTGTAGGAGAATAAAGATGTTATTTATGAAGAAATGAAGTTAGTGGACATTATCTTGGAAGAGGACATGAAAACTAATGCCTTTCTACCTGACATTAAATTTCAGGTATGAGGGAGATGACAGGTATGAACTTGGTGGTACTGCGCTGAGAAAAAGAAGTTGTCAAGGACTCACACAGTGAGTGGAGACAAAGGTGAAAAGTATGAAAAGTGAAACTCTGGAGCACCGCAGTTCAGAGTATCAGAATTTGATGAGGCCAACCAATACATACATAAATAAATGATAAAGGTTGGCTATTAGAATTTAGGAAGTAAAAATAGACATGTTAACTAACATCCAGGTTAAAATCATTTTTAGGATAAATGAAATGATTTAAGGCTGCCATTCAATGTGTAGTCAAATAAACAGTAATGTGCAGTAGATATTTGACATAAAACTGTGAAAGTATCGGAGGTGGTTGATACTGTCAACCAACAGAGTGGAAAGGAAGACAGAAAAGTAAATGAGAATGTAAATATATTGAAAAATGCTGAGGTATTTTTTTCTTAAGAGACGTTCAGTTTAAACTACTAACAAGCCCAAGATGAAAACAGCTGAGCAACCTTGTTTTGTTTGTTGTGTTGTGTTTCGGTTTAGTTAGGTTTGATTGCTTTGTTTGTTTGGTTTGGTTTATTAAGAAAAGGAGCAGATATTTTAAGGTAAAGGGAATCATGTAGCACATAGAAAAGATTTCATGAAAGTATGAAAGCCCTTTTAAAAATAGTGTCTTTTGGAAGGGTAGAAATAATGGGATCTGATACACAAGTGTGTGAAAATTTTAGTTCTGTGTTTTTAATGTGAGTGTAGGCAAATGGTAGGGTGTAAAACAGGATTGTGGGTAGATTTGTGGAAAAGAGATGGGAAAATCTCTTTCCCCACTTTCCATTTTCCCAGTGACTTAAAAATTAAAGTCAATACATCAGAGTGATGTTTGGAGTTGCAGAATAGTGAATTCAGCAGAAAACAAAGATGTGAGTGATTGACAAGAAGACCAAAAAGAACATTCCAGTTTGTGGCCAGTGATTTAAAGTGTGTTTTTTCTCTAATTACTTCATTATACTTGGTTGAATGTAAGAATAGGGGTGTAGTGAGATGGGAGTGACAAAATAAATTTGTGTCATCAAGCAGAGAGTATGTTAACAAACTATATAATCTGACCAATAGAAGGGTAAATGAGTCCTGAGAGGAATGAGAAATAAAGAAGAGGTGGTCAATCAAAGGATCGTGTCTTCCGAAGAAGCTGGAATATCCTTAAATTTCTAGAGAATGGTAACAGCAAAGAGTATCTTAAAACTGAATTACTGCCATAAGCAGAAATAAAACAAATGCAATATTACACAAAAACTGACACACATAACAACAGCACCAAGGGGCATGTACTGTATAATGCCCTTCTAGGTTTAAAATAGTATAGCTAACATCAAAAAGACTAAGTGACTGGCCCTGAGGGAGTCTCCCTGTAAGCTTCCTTGGGGTGGAGAATCACTTGAATTTCTGTAATAGGGAGGACAGCAATATTTTCAGAATAGAAACAGATATTGAACTTAGGGCACACTGGTGCATCCAGTGAATGTGCTGTGAAATGAAACCAAGTTGAAAGAAGGCTAGAAAACGTCTCTCCAAAGGTTTGAAATGTGCGCTTACGACAGTTTAGACTGACAAGGTTGACAGCTCTAACTCTTGCGCGGGAAATCTATTTACTTCTCCCTCAGCTGTCACGGCCTGCTCAGCCATTTCTCTGGTTCTATAAGCTCTCACTTTCTGTGAGACACCTAGACTGGCAGGTAAAAAAATGGGATTTAGATATTTCAATAAAGTAACGAAAGTTCAAAGCTTTGCACTGGCAGTTTTATTACTGAAGACACTTTAGAATTCTAGATTTGGGTACAGAACTAAACTCATAATAAAACTTGTGGGAAAAACAACTAGCAGTATTGTTTTTAGGAATCAGTAGACACCATACATACACTGTACAGGGTCTGTGTCACTAGTTATGAGGCTATCTTCTCATATCCAACAAAATTAGATATAATTCTTGGTGTTTGGTATTTCATGGACAGTGCATCTCTATAGTAACTGCAGTATATTTTTAATACAGAGGCATCAATATCATAATCTCAGAGAAGGTAATGGAAAATAGCAAACAATAAATACACATTAAGAGATTTCTGGGAAATGCCTGAACTAGGATTTTAGTGAATATATTTATGAAACATGAGATTACATCTGATCCAAAAACTAAAGCTATTTCAGTACAGTGAAAAGAGAGAATACCTGTAACCTTGTCCGATGCATACCAAATTCTGTGTAAGCAGATCAACTTATTTGTTTCCAAGATATAGTCTTTCTAAAGGAAATTGGGAAGTAAAAGTGAGGATATAATTCAGAAGGGCAGTTATGAGTGTATAAATCTATAAATCTATTTAAAGATTTTTTTTTACTTAGCCTTGAGATCTGTCAATTTTTATAGTGAATATGGAATAAAGTTGACTTGGACAAGGATTAGTTTCTTGTCTTGCTAAAAAAACTGTTATAATGAAAATATTAGTAGTTAATCGTCAAATTCTAACACCAATTAAAATTCAGACACAAATTAATCACAATATGTTTGAAAAAACTTACAATAAACATGGTACCTGTTTAACAAAGTTTTCAAAAGGGGCATTTTAAACATGCAGAAGATTTATGCACTAGATATATCAAAATTTCTTTCTTACTCCTATTTTTTAGGTCCATAATTATAAATATCTCTAAAGTGAAGGTTTTAAGAATGAGCCCCAGAAATTTGTATTTGTTGTAAATGTGGTTCACTGGCATTAAAAACCTCTATGGACTTTCTTATAGAAAACTGTCAATATTTGTCTTTGTTTATAAACAGACGTGAAAGCTAGACTTTTTCATAAGAGCATTGCTGTTGCTGGGGAAACATCTCTAGTCCTGTGATGTTGTTAGATATATAAACTTTGCCAGTATAAGTTAAATGTGATTGCCTGATTGGCAGGTAAATGAGCCCAGACAGATTCTAGTACATCATGATGCTCAGTGAAAGCCACTCGCACCCTCGGAAAGGCGACACACACATAAGTGTGGATGGATGGATAAACTCATTAAAGAATGACTAACAGGAAATAAATCTCTGTCACTAAACGTGTATCACCAGAGGATGCAGTGCCTCACTATCACAGCCATTTGCTAAGGCCGTCAGTTCTCTCCTTGAAATATATGAAAGGACATGAAGAACATAAGACTTTTTTTGGCCTTAACAATTAATTTTTGTATCTGTCTGCTTCTGTATCTACTGGGTCCCACAGTGAGTTACCTGAACAAAATTCCCTTAGGCCTCTGCCAAGTATGATTACCAGTTCCACTTTCAAGCTAGGAGCACATTACAAAAACTTTTACGTATGGGCTCTCCTACAGCTAAAATGGAGGGCTCATTTGTATATTTTTTTTTCTATTTTTTTATTTCTTGGCGGTACCAAGATCAAACTCAGGACCTTGCGCTTGCCAGGCAAGCACTTATTCCACTGAGCTATTCCCCCAGCTCTACTTACTTGTATTTCAGAAGCAATACATTCTTTACTTGCATTTGTTACTCTGGACCACTTCCCAAGAGATTTGAAAAGCTGCTATTGGGTGGGCCCTAGAACAAGCAAAGGCTCTGAAATAGTCTCAGCCTCCTGGACATGGCGTTCTGCTACTGAGGTCATAAAGCACAGTAGACCCACTGATGTTCCAAGCACCAGTTATTGTGAGCCTCTGGTAAGATGCCCATTGGTAAACAACAGAGGAAACCCCTACGATTTCTACAACGGTCTGTATTAATCTGCAAACAACTACTCTTCCTTTGAGAAAAAGCTCCTGACCTGCTGCTGGCTGTAGTGTAAACTGAGTCCTTGACCATAGAACACCAACCAGGTTACTGTGCAAGCTGAACTAAGCATTATTTGACCTGACAAGTCATACATGTGGACATGCCTAGCAGCAGTCTATCACGAAATGGAGGTAGTGTGTGCATGACTGGGCACAAAAACAAGTTCTAGAAGTACAAGTGAGCTGCATAAAGAATTGGCTTCTATGTCCCTGGTTCATGCTACTGCTGACTACCTTCTTCCCACAGAATGTTTCTATGACATCATGCATGCGTAGTAGTTGACCAAGGGAGGAAAGACTGGCATCTGGTTAAAACATATTTCTGCATGTTATGCAGATACCACTTGAGAGTGAACAGCTGCAGGAATACAGCCACATCCACGACACTATGAAGGGCAGTCATGAAGACTAATTCTCAGAGTGGACAGAAATCCAGGCAGTTTATACATTTTTATACATTATTTACACATTTTGCTTGGAAAACAAATGTCAGGATGTTTGACTATGTACCAGTTCATGGACTGTAGCCAATAATCTGACTGGTTGGTGTGGGAATTAGAGAGGATGTGATGGAAAAATTTGTGACAAAAATATTTGGCATTTTACTTAGATAAGACTCTCCACATGGGTGAAGGATATGAAGATATTTATATTCCCAAGGGAATCCTCACCAGAAAGGTGACCTCATCAGGAGAGGACTTTAATAATTAAGTGGATACCAATCTTCTCTCCCACCAGCAGTGGAGAAGGGTTCCTTTTTCCCCACACCCCTCCCAGCAATTGTTATTGGTTGATTTCTTGATGGTGGCCATTTTTCTGGGGTGAGATGGAATCTCAGTGTTTTAATTTGCATTCCTCAAATGACTAATGAGGTTGAACATTTTTCTTGCATTTATTTGCCATTTGTATTTCCTTATCTGAGTAGTGTGTATTCATCTCATATGCCCATTTTTGTATTGGGTCTTTGAATTTGGGGGATCTCTTTTTAAATTTTTTATATGTTCTACACAGGTTATTTTGTTTTTGATATTTTGTCTTTGAAATTAAAGAAGACAAGAAAAAATATATGTATATACAAGAATAGCTGGGATCAGTGTATTGCCAATATCTATTGGTTTATTGAAAAGAACAGTTAATGCTTGAATTTTTTTCTTTTCTTTTGACCAAGTTTGCATGCTTATTTCTGGTAATCAGAACAACTAATTTGAAGACAACAATTATGTAGTATCATAGCCATGGCTGATTTCCTACCATCTTGTTTGATGAAGCTCTGTATCATTTCCTATGTTGGTTTTTATAACTTGTTATTGGCTTTAATTGTTTTATCAGTCTTGCATTCTCACATCTGGTAATCTGAGCAACTTTGTTGAACATAACAGTATGTAATATGACAACCATTGTTGATTCCTATCATCTTGTTTTTAAATCCTGTATTGTTTTTATTATTTTTGTGTTGTTTCCTTTTTTGTCTTCATTGTTGTTATATTGTTATTGTTTTTTCTCCTTAAAATAAAAAATGATAATAATTAAATGAATAGTTAGACATTCTGTGGGTAATTTTTTTTTCAGCCACCCCTATCATTGACCCATGTGTTTTTGGAAAAATGGTTTTGTTGGCAGGGATGGAGGTTATGCCTAGGCTCAGCAACATGTGCTGCCATTCCCGAAGTCTCACTGAGTAGCAACCTCTGCTGAACTCCCGATCTTAGAGCAGCAGCCACTAACACTGAATCCCCAGTATATCACCATTCCCTGGGGTGATCAGGTTAGGACCTGGTGGAAAGGGCAGCACTTCATCCTTCCTGGAAAGGTTACATTGTCCAGGTATGGATTCACTTTTCCTGCACACAATTCTTCTGCCTAAACTGCCATCTCTTGATTACAGAAAGCCTCATTCACCATCCACATATTCCACACAGCATTGCTCTGACCACGGAATGCCTTTCATGGCCAAAGAGGTCTGGCCATGAGCACCTGCTCATGGGATTCACTTAGCATCTTCCCTACCGCAGAGAAGCAGCTGTCGTCAAAGAAAAAAGGAATGACTTTTTGAAGAAGCTCCATAGCTTCATCTAGCTGGTCATAGTTTTCAGGGCTTGGGCAAGGGTCTTTCAAACACTGAACATATTTTGAATTCACATCCAATTCATGGCACTATTTTTTCCCATAACCAAGATATGAGGATCCAGGAATCAAAGAATAGAAGTGGAAATGATACCACTCACCATTACTTCTAGTGCTCCATTAGCTCTCTGTTCCCTTGGCCTAGATATCTTAATTCTGGGAGTGTGGAGGGGAAGCGTCTACAGATGGCACAATACTAGTTTCATTGAACTAGAAATTACAACTTCCCCTAGTCATTTTCTGTTCCTCATGCCTCTGAAACAAGAAGGTAAAAGGAGAGTTACAGTGTTGGCAGGGTGATTGAACCAGAGTGGCAAGGAGAAACTGGGATATTACTCCTCAGAGGAGATAAGGAAGAATATATGCAGAGTACAAGAGGTCCCTTAAAGCATCTCCTAGTGCTACCATGCTGTGTTATTAAAGTCAATGGGAAACCACAACAACCAAATCTAGACAGAATGATAAAAGGCCCAGAGCCTTCAGAAATGAAGGGTTGTGTCACTCTGGTAAGGTAAAAAACCAAAACCTGAGATGCTTGGTAAAGGTCAAGGAACCACAGTATGGGTAGTAAAAGTAGGGAATTATAAATACTAGCTACAGTGGATTAGAGAAAGGAGGAATGTCATGGGTACCTTTCTTATTTTGTTAACATGCTTATTTATATAAACCCATGTATTAAGCAGGTATCTATAGAGGTTTTGGTTACCTAATGTCAATCAACTTAATATTAATACTTAAGTGTTGTTAAATATAGATTATAGTATTTAAGTGTCAGAAGAAGAATAAGCATTACCCAAAGAAAAACTGTGCCTTGTATTCTGGGAGAGCGTCAGTGTATTTCCCACTGTGTGTGTTGTAGTTGTATTGTATTAGGCATAACTGTGACCGTGCTGCCTCATTTGGAGAATGATACGGTTTAAGTAGGTGTGTCTGGTTGTCAAATTGACAAGTGGTGAATTGAGATCATGTGTCTACTTCCCTTGAACAAGCACAGCCTGGCAGATTAGTGAAGCACTGGGTGTCTGTGAATACTTGACTCATATTCCAGCTAACTGAGTGGGAAGATCCATCCCAAAGGTGAAAAGCGTAAGAAGGAGCAAATGTCCAAACTTCGGCAGAGCACCAGTCTTTCCATGGTCTTTGGGTGTGTGTGTCCTTGTACTTCAGTTTTTCAGAACAGACCCCATAACCTTCTTAGTCTTCTCACTGAAGTTCTTTAGCCTTCCGGTATAGACTTGCACCCTTGACCCTAACGTCCCTCCAGGCCTTCAAACTTTGACTGCTACTGGATTCTCTGGCTTTCTTATGTAGATTCTTCCTTTTGATTGTACAGCTAGCCACTGTGCCTCCTCTGCTTCTCATTCTGTCAGCCTACTAAATAAATTTCTTTGTGTAATTACACATATATTTTCTATTGATTCTGTCCCTCTAGAGAACTTTAACTAATACACTCAGTAATGGAAAGGCAACAAACTCATCAGATGAATTGGTGAATGGATAAATTAATGAATGGAAGACTGAATGGAAATAAGTCTTTTTTGGTAAAACAATCTATATCACAAAAAATTTATTGACCCTATATTTTCTCTTATTTTTTCAATTCCACCAGTTTCCTCCATGAGAAATCTGAGACTATTTGGAGACTACAAGTATTTTATTTTGCCTTACAATTAATTTTTATGTCATTCACGTGCATGCATTGGATTGCAGCTATAGCTGTTGAGCCCCAGAGTGAAGGCTTGAACCTACATTACTAAAATTTCCTGAAGCCTGGTGTACACATCACGATTATCAGGACTACTTTCAGTGTAAATATGAGTCAGACCACCACATCCAGCACTACAAATATTGTTTGAGATCTGATTTCCTCACCATCAGATTATCACTTCAAAATGGTTTTACCAAAATGAACAAAGACTGTAATGTAGAATAAATTGTTCTGTTTATTCTGTAACTTTTGTGGATTTTCTAGTGGCTCTAAATAAAACTGGTTTTGATTTTCTATCAGCATTTGTCCACCATCTATTTTTGTAATAAAATATATATTACACACATATTTGTACATCTACATAACATCACTATTTTTCAAATATGCATAGTCTACACTGTCTAAAAATAACAAGGCTCTAAGTAAAGTTATGATTATCATTACCAAAATGTTAAAAAATCGAAAATAATCTGAAATCAAAGCATTCTGTCTCCATATATACTTTTCCCTCTTTTTTTTGCCTTTCTTTGTGTTTTCTGATTGACCTAGACCTATTGTTGTTTAGTTGTGATGCTCGAAACAGTGTTATTTTACTTTTTGTTGTTCATTCCCCCAATGCTTTGATGACAGTAAAACAAGACAAATTCTGAGGAAAAGAAACTGCTATATGTTTAGTACTCCTGTCTCACTTCATAGTGCATGTGTGAATATGTATACACAACAACATTATGGATTTACTCAAACAGAGTAATTTATAGTTGAAAGGTACTTCTTCATCTTTCATTCAGCAAATTGTGCAATGGGGATTTAAGCTGAGGAAGAATAACACATGAATAACTGAATTGTTTACTGTCTAGTATCAAATATGGTCACAATTCCATCATGTGATTTCATTCTTTTCTCATATTCTTAGAAAATACCTTTTCAAACTCTATGAAATAAGGATAAATAGTCAATTGGCCAATAATATTTCTGAAAATTAAACTACCTTCTAAACTACTAATAATTTCTCTACCAACTTTCTGTAGCATTTCCTGAAGTTGAATCCACTAAATTTTATGGTTTACTACTATATGCCTTAGAGCCTACATGAGTATATAAATATTACTCCCAATTTTAGGGAAATAGGTTATGTTTTAGAAGTACAAAAGAGACGAATATACAATTCACTTAGTGGGGTTCAGGGATTGTTTGCTATGAAACAGTAAACAGATCATTGATTAACTAATTTTAGTTATATATTCTCCAAATGTTCATCTACCATTCATAACTATAAGGCTTTTATCTCAGTGAAATTTTAGAAGCATATTCAAACTATAGCTAACAAAGAATTAAAATATTAATTTGTACTTTTCCTTTTTTTATTAGGCTTCATTTTTTGCTTTAACCATCAACCCTTCTATTGTTTTAAGAAGATTGCACTGCAAAGGACAGAGAAGAAAATTTATATATTAATGGTCTTTGACTGTATCTTGTTTTGCAAAGGTATTCATTCTTTCATTAGACTGCAGTGATGAACATGGTTATTTGTAGATTCTCAGAAAATATCTTCATGCACTTCCGGGAAGATGGTGACCCGGTGAGCAGCAAAACAAAGATCCTCCCTGATAGAGAGCTCCAGCTCGAGACAGGCTTGGGGTGCGCGAGTGCCGGGACCACGGCTGTGAAATTCAAACTGAACATGTTGCTCTGTGCTGCCCGGGCCTTGGCGGGACAGCCCAACTTGCCTAGGTGAGGCGTGGGCAGGCCCATAGCGCTGGGTGCCTGAGGTGCACAGCATTGCGCATCAACCGGGTCTGTGCACCCTGAGAGCGACTGCGGTGGGCCAGACCCCCCACCTCCCGACCCTGCGTGGCTTGCCGGTGGCTGCGGCCAGAAATTGGCTTTTTGGCGGCTGCAACATGGGGCAGACTCGGAGCCTGCACTCCTTGGGCAGGCTGCACTAATCCGGGCTGCGGACCAGGGTCCCGCTCCGGTCCCCATCCCCACTGCCGGCACCCTCCTCGGCCCGCAGCCCATGGGCACTGAGGGGGTTGCCATCAGCGACCCCTGCGAGAGCACCGAGGAGACAGAGAAGTGCCGGGGAGCAGCGGATCGTGGGCGAAGTACAAAATATCAGCACTTTGGGACCTTCCTGCCTGCACGGATTCTGAGACGGGTGAGCTGATTATGCGCCACTACCCACCAGATCACTAAGTGGGGGAGGAGCTCAGCCCCCATGCCTGAAGGGACCCCTGGGTGGGCGGGGGAGCTGTTTACACGCCCTGGCCAGGTCTCTGGGTAGGGAGTAGCTCAGCCCACAAAGCAGCATCTCAGCAGCCTTTTCACAGGAACTCTTAGCAGAAAGATTAAGGGACATTCCCCCGAAGAGAAGGAGCCATTGGAGCAGCCTTTGCAACGGACCTTTGCCTGGTGAACTGCCTGAGTAATTTATAGCTCAATAGTTTGAATCTGTTATCCAAAAATGGGAAGACAGAAGAACAAAAGGCAGTCTCAGAACTCAGCCCCACCCAGAACAAGTCCTAGAAGTGAGGATATAGGGGAACCAGGAAGCCATATACCTGCAAGTTCTGAAACGATTGCATTCGAAATAAAAAAACATCTCCAACAGGCCATAGAAGAGATTAAAGCAGAAATAAACCACATACCTGCAATTTATGAAACAATTATGTCCAAAGTAATGAAACAACTCCATCAGGCCATAGAACAGATTAAAGCAGAAATTAGTCACATACCTGCAATCTCGGAAATGATCACATCCGAAGTAAAGAAACAACACTATCAGGCCACAAAAGAGATTAAAGTAGAAATATTCTCTCAGACAAAAAAAATGAACTGAAAACCATAATGGAAGAAATGTTCCACACACACAGAGAAGAAATAGATAAAAGAATAGAAGAAAATAGGAAACAAATGGGAATGTTACAAGAGCAATTTAGGAATGAATTACCACGAATGAAACAGATCCAAAGAGATTGCCAGAAATTGAAAACTTCCATGGAAAGCTGGCAAAACTGCTTAAATGAACCCGAAGATAGAATTTCAGATCTTGAAGACAACATGGCAGCTAATGAACCTGAAAGGAAGGATCTCATAAAGTCATCAAGGATCCAAGAAAAATCCATCTAACAGCTGCAAGATGAGGCAAAAAGAAATAATATTCAAGTTATAGGAGTAAGTGAAACAGCAGGAGAAAACACAAATGATATAAAAAGAATATTTGCTGAAATAATAGCAGAAAATTTCACAAACATGGTAAAAGATACTGAAGTACAGTTAATCGAGGCATATAGTACCCCAACGAGCCATAACCCAAACAAAATCACACACAGACATATAATAGTCAGGATCATAGACATCCAGCAAAAGAACACAATATTAAAAGCTGCTAGAGAAATGAAACAGATTACCTATAAAGGAAAGCCCATCAGAATCACAACAGACTTCTCCACGGAAACCATGAAATCAAGAAGAGCTTGGAGTGAGGTATTACAGATTCTGAGACAAAACAACTTCCAACCCAGACTGATGTATCCTGCAAAACTATCCTTCAAATTCAATGGAGAAATAAAACATTTCCACGACAAAGAACAACTGAAGAACTTCATGAGTGCCAAACCAGCATTGCAAAAAGCACTAAAAGTTATTCTAGACAGAGAAAAAAATGACCACAATCCCAAGAACAACAATAGAAATAAACACTCAAACAGAACAAGTAAGTAAACAGACAGCATTAGAAGGAAAACAACAACAAGTAAATAACATGACTAGAATAAGCCAACATATAACCATTATAATCATGAATGTAAATAGCCTCAATTCACAGTCAAAAGGAAAAGATTGGCAGAATGGATTAAGGAACACAATCCAACGATATGGTGTATATAGGAAATACATTTTACTCGAAAGGAAATCCACAGGCTGAAAGTTAAAGGCTGGAAAACAATTCTCCATGCAACATGTCCCCAGAAAAAAGCAAGGGTAGCTATTATGGTTGCAGACAATGTAAACTTCAAACCAAAAACAATCAAAAGAGATAAAGAAGGCCATTACATATTAGCTAGGGGACAGCTGCAAGAGGAAGAGGTAACAATCCTAAACATTTATGCACCAAACAATGGAGCACCAGACTTTACAAGTCAAATCTTAACTGACGTGAAAAATCAAATAACTAATAACATTATTGTAATAGGGGACATAAACACCCCTCTGATGCAAAGAGACAAGTCAACTGGACAGAAACTCAGCAAAGAAATAACAGACCTGAACCAAAACTGTGAACAAATGAACTTACTAGATGTATACAGAGTGTTCCACTCCACAACATCAGAATACACATTTTTCTCAGCTGCACATGGGTCTTTCTCTAAAATTGACCACATTCTAGCCCACAAAGCATATCTACCTAAATGCAAAAGAATTGAAGTTATCCCATCTGTATTATCGGACCACAGTGCAATGAAATTGGAAATTACTGACAAAGAGAACTCCGAAAACCACATAAACACTTGGAAATTAGACAACAACCTCCTGAATAACCAATGGGTCACACAAGAAGGTAAACAAGAAATTAAAAAATACCTACAAATAAATGAAAATGCAAGTACAACATACTGGAACTTGTAGGGTGCAATGAAAGCAGTCCTCAGAGGGAAATTTATAGCAATGAACTCATATACAAGGAAAACAGAAGGACAGCACACAAATAGCCTAATGCTACACCTGAAACTCTTAGAAAAAGAGCAACAAGCCAAACCAAGAGCCCAAAGAAGGGAGGATATTATAAAACTCAGGGCAGAAATTAATGCAATTGAGATGAAGAAAACTCTACAAAAAATAAGTGAATCAAAGAGCTGGGTCTTCGAAAGAATAAATAAAATTGATAAACCCCTAGCCAACCTTATGAAAAAAAGAAGGGAAAGAACTCAATATCATGCAATAAGGAATGAAAAGGATGAAATCACTACAGATCCCAGAGAAATCCAAAAGATTATTAATACCTACTTTGAAAATCTTTACTCCCATAGGATAGAAAATTCAGAAGAAATGGACAGATTCCTAGAAATGTACAAATTACCAAAATTGAATCAGGAAGACATAAGAATCCTGAACACCCCAATATCAATTAATGAGATTGAAAACGTCATTAAAAACTTACCAGCAAAGAAAAGCCCAGGCCCTGATGGATTCACAGCAGAATTCTATAAAAGATTCAGCGAAGATTTAATGCCAACACTCCTCAAACTCTTCAATGAAACTGAAAAGGAAGCAACTCTCCTTGACACATTTCTGGAGGCAAGTATTATACTGATACCAAAACCAGAGAAAGACCCAACCAAGAAAGAGAACTACAGGCCAATCTCTCTAATGAACATAGATGCAAAGATACTCAAGAAAATACTAGCAAATAGATTACAGCAAATCATAAGGAAAATTATACACCACGAACAGGTAGGATTCATTCCAGGAATGTAGGGATGGTTCAATATTCGCAAATCAATTAATGTAATACATCATATGAATACAGACAAAGACAAAAACCACATGGTCATCTCAACAAATACAGAAAAGGATTTCGATAAAGTCCAACATGTTAAAAACCTTAGAAAAAATAGGAATAGATGGTCTCTACCTCAATCTGATCAAAGCCATCTATGACAAACCAACAGCCAACATCATACTAAGTGGACATAAACTGAAAACTTTCACTTTCAAGTCAGGAACAAGAAAAGCATGTCCACTGTCACCACTCCTATTCAACATAGTTCTGGAAGCATTAGCCAGAGCAATTAGACAAGAGAGAGAAATAAAAGGAATAAGGATAGGAAAGGAAGAAGGAAAACTATCACTATTTGCAGATGACATGTTATTATACATGGAGGACCCCAAAAACTCCACAAGAAAACTCCTGGAACTAATTGAAAATTTCAGCCATGTAGCTGGATACAAAGTCAACACCCCAAAATCAATAGCATTCCTATACACGAACAACAAGCAGACTGAGAGAGAAATTGAGGAAACCATACCTTTTACAATAGCAACCAAGAAACTGAACTACTTAGGAATCAATCTAACAAAGAATGTGGAAGATCTCTTCAATGAAAACTACAGTACTCTGAAAAAGAGATCGAGGAGGATTGCAATAAATCGAAAAACATGCGCTGCTCATGGTTAGGAAGAACTAACATTGTAAAAATGGCCATATTACCAAAACTTTTGTACAGATTCAATGCAATTCCCATTAAACTACCATTAGCATACTTCACAGATCTAGAGAAAATATGCCTCAAATTCATCTGGAACCAGAAGAGACCCAGAATAGCAAAAGCAATCCTGGGGAATACTGGACAAGTCAGGTGGAATCACAATCCCTGACTACAAATACTACAATACAATACTATAAATCTACTGTAATAAAATCAACCTGGTACTGGCTAAAAAACAGACCTGGGGATCAATGGAACAGACTGGAAGATGCAACCATAACGAAAAACCCACTCAGCAACCTTATATTTCACAAAGGGGTCAACCAAACTCACTGGAAAAAAGATGGCCTGTTTAATAAATGGTGCTGGAAAAACTGGCTTGCCTCTTGCCAAAAACTGAAAATAGACCCAAGTCTATCTCCATGCACCAAACTCAGGTCAAAATGGATCACAGACCTCAACATTAAAACAGAAATTCTAAATCTATTGGAAGACAAAGTAGGTAAAAATCTTGAAGACATAGGAATAGGCAGAGAGTTCATGAACAAAAATGAAACTGCAAGGGAAACACTTCAAAGAATCAATAATTGGGACCTCATCCTACTGAAAAGGTTTTGTACATCTAAATAAATCACCAGCAAAGTAAAAATAAAACCCACAAATTGGGAAAAAATCCTAGCTGGCTGTCCCTCAGACAAAGGTCTTCTATCTAAAACATACAAAAAATTAAAAAACATGTAGCTGTCCAAATTCAAAGACCCAATCCAGAAATGGGCATCTGAGATGAATACATACTTCTCAGATAAAGAAATACAAATGGCAAATAAATATATGAGAAAATGTTCCACATACTTAGTCATTCGAGAAATGCAAATAAAAGCAACCCTGAGATTTTATCTCACCCCAGTAAGACTGACCAGTATGAAAAAAATCATCCAATAACAAATGCTGGCGAGGCTGTGGAGAAATAGGGACTCTATTACACAGCTGGTGGGAACGCAGACTGGTGCAACCACTGTGGAGAGCAGTTTGGAGATTTCTCAGCAAACTAGGTCTAGAGGTTCCATTCAAACCAGGTATTCCCCTTCTGGGTATTTTCCCAGAAGATCTGAAAACATCATATCACTCTGATATATGTGCACCCATGTTTATAGCAGCTCAATTTGTAATAGCTAAATTGTGGATCAACCCAAGTGTCCATCCACAGAAGACTGGATTAAAAAAACTATGGCATTTTTATATAATGGAATATTATTCAGCTATAAAGAGGGATAGATTTGGGGCCTTTGTAGGCAAATGGTCACAATTGGACAGCATACTCATAAGTGAAATAAGTCAGATGTACATGTGCAGGCAACATATTGTGTCACTGGTGTAAGAACCTGAGGGTGGGAATATAAACTAAGAGACATAAAGGAAATCTGATCAAATGCAATGACCAGATGGGATGAGGGAAATGAGAAAAGAAAGAGGCAAAAATGTATGTATGTATGTATGTATGTATGTATGTATGTGTATACATGTGTGCAGGATGACTAACATGATTTTACTATTGTCTTATGTCACTTAATGGTAAGGAATAGTTGATGACGGGTTGTTTGATCAATCTTGTATGTCTATATGTGTTCTCCTGAGCATACACTTTGAAGATATCAATATGCAATGCAACAACTATTGTTGGTTTTCTGTTGCTTTGTCTATAATTCAATTCTGATTATACTGTTATTGTGCTACTTTGTGTCTCTTTGTTAATGCTTTCCGTGTTTTCTTTTCTTTTTTTCTGTTGTTGATGTAGCTCTTTTTCTTTCACACTTTAAAAAAAAAGAAAAATTACATAAAAACAATGTAAGTATATATGTATATGCAGCATATCTAACATAGTTGTACTACTGACTTAGCTCACTTTATTGTAAGGAATAGTTGATGATTAATTGTTTGATCAATTTTGCATGTCTATATCTATGTTCCTGAATATATACTTCGAAGTTATCAATATGTAATGCAACAACTATTGTTGATTCCCTGTCACCTTGTCTGTAACTCAGTTTTGGTTTTACTATTCTTATGCTACTTTGTGTCTGTTTGTTAATATGTTTTTGTTCTTTTACTTTTAAAATAATTTTAAAAAAAGAAGATATCTTCATGATATAACTTAGAAGGCTATAGCACAGATACCAAACTACAAGATTCTAATAAAGATATCAACACTTTAGCATAAAATAAAAGATTAAGTATGTTTCTTTACAGATTTATGAAAAAATTGCCAATTATTATTACTAAAGAGCACAGATATATCTCCAATTTCTCTCATTTATTTTGGAGCCTTAGCTTCTTTTTCTCGATTATAAGAGAATGATTTATGACTAATAGATTTCCTGCTATCCAAGAATGATGGGGATTCAGTGTAATTTCATTTCAGGAAAATGTTAATATGCAGTATATTTTACACAATTAGCAGAATAGTGTCATTACTACCAAGTAAAATGTTTAAAATCCTAATCACCAAATTGTGGCAAATATTCTTCACATGATTTTTATTATTTAATGGAGCACATGTTATTAATAGTTTGAAATTGTTTTTTTATTCCTTACTTGGGAGAACAATAAAATGACTTGGAATTCTGACCCCAGACTGAACTCAAGTTTTGAAACATTCATCACATCTTTTTGCTACCTCCCATGAATGAAATCATGAAAGTGTTCATCCAAGAGCTATATATGTGTTCAACATTTATCCACAGCTAGCGAACTCCTCAAAAGTTACTTAAAAATGCTTAATGTAGTGTTATACATTGTGTCTATCTGTGGAGTCTAGAGGTTTGGCTGGGTGACTCAGCAGGAAGCCAGGGTGCTTACTTTGTACACATCCTGAGCCTGTGGAAGAGGAAGGCATGGAGAATGTGTGAGAGCTACACGCCCCTGGGGTGGGGGTAGGCTGTTTACAATATAGGGGAAAAAAGGAGGCTGCTTGCCGCCATTCCTCCCTTTTGCTCTGGGTGTTTTTGCTGTGCTCTGCTGCCCTGGACAGTTTGCCCTCTGTCACGTGCCACTCTGCCTCAGAACCAGCCGAGTATGGACTGAAACCTTCACAAACTGTGAGCTAAATAAACCTTTCCTTCCTTCAGTTTGGGTGTTGGGTATTTTGTCTCAATGAGAGAAAGATAACCAAGACATGTAGATAACATACATTTCCACTAAGTACTAATTATCCTACCAATATAGAATAAACATGCAAAAACCCAAAGTAGTTTCCACAATTTCCCTCCAAAGATTACCCTGACACCAGAAATTGCTTTTAACTTATTTGCATAATAAGCCCAAAACTTAAATAGTTATATTTTATAGTTATTTATCTTTTATGGGTTTTTAGGATACAGATAAACAGTATTTATCTTAGCATTTAAGGTAAAACTATCATCCTGTCCCATTTTACAATGTAATTCATCTTTTGGAGAACCAACCTTTAGCCAGAATCTGCTATATCAAGAGAAACACAGAAATGATTTCAATCTCCTCACCAATATTAGAGTGAATTTTTCTCCACCTAGAATGTGTATGTTATAGCTCTAATCCTACTTTTCCAGAGGCAATTAAGGTTAAATGACGTTGTGGGGAAATATTAGTCTAATTTCACTAGTGTCCTCATGAAAAGGGAAAGAATAGGAGTGGTGACAATGGACATCCTTGTCTTGTTCCTGACTTTAAAGTGAAAGTTTTCAGTTTATGTCCATTTAGTATGATGTTGGCTGTTGGTTTGTTGTAGATGGCTTTGATCAGATTGAGGAAGAGGCCGTCTATTCCTATTTTTTCTAAGGTTTTTAACATAAATATATGTTGGACTTTGTCGAAAGCCTTC
>PVLD010012500.1:0-60103 GCA_004027595.1 Dinomys branickii | reverse complement strand
GTCTGACTAAATTTGCATGTCTGTATATGGGTTCATACATTTACAATTCGAAGATATCAATGGATAAAGCAATAACCACTGTTGAGACCATATCACCTTGTCTATAGATTAGTTGTGATTGTACTATTTTTTATGATAATTGGTGTCTGTTTGTCAATATGTTTTTGTACTTTTATGTTTTTAAAATAAAAAAAGAAAATAATGTTTAGAGAATTAAAATTCAAAAATAATATATAAAATTAAATAGAAATAACCTCTAAAGCAAAATTCATGTTTTTAAATGTGGTAGAAAAATCAAAACAAAAGGAAAGTGAAAAATACAGAAATATATATTTCTTACATCTATATGTGTGTACAGATGTAAAATATGAAAGACTTCTAGACTACCAATTCAAAATAATATCCCCTTTATATTTAAGCATAAAAATTTTGTGCTTTTATTGAAACTAGCAGTTGAAGGTATTCCAAATTATTCACCTACCAGCTAATAGATGTCTAATGAGAAGTCCGTGAAAAGGAACTCAAACTTTCCTTCCAAAACCAAAACCAAAGTCAAACATACCTGTCTTTGTGCTGTACATAAAATTCAAGAACAGAATTCAAATTGACTTAAAGAGAAGTGTTCAACTCCATGCTGGGCAGGAGCTTGAGAAGCCATGAAATCAGAGTCTATATTTCAGAACTAGATACAGCATATCTGAGGAGCTGTTATGAAGGATGAGGGTTGGAGAAAGAAACTATTAATTCACCAAAAATGTGTCACTTACACATTTTTGCAGTAGCTCACAGTTGGGGGGAAGTGGCATGTAAACAGAAAGTGAAAACTCAGGAGGAACGTGTGAAACCTGCCTGTACACAAGAAGGAAAGACGCAACAGCACTGGAAATGGCCACAGCACATTTCTTTCAGGTGCGAAGTTTGTGAAACAGAGAATGGGTTCTCTGCATCAACAAGGAAGGAAAGAGACTTTCATATAGAGACAAAATGAGCTAAGGCACAGATTCAAAATTAATAGCAAGAGTAATAACCAACACTTATTTTATGGCTACTATGTACCAGGTGATCAGTGAGCACCATATTATTTCCAAGAGCAAGCTTATGCGGGCAGTTCTATTATTCTCATGAAACAGACCAGACTTCCACTTTCAGGAAAATAGTTCTGCTCACAAGAAGCTGTTGGCAGTGGGATGATTCCCCCCCCCCCATGGTCATCTTCTTCTTTGACCTTGAAACTTTTACCCCTAAAGGGAAATGTTGAGCAGAAAAGTACTAACCAATTTATTCTCAACTTCATGTGAAAACATATCTTTGTCTTCAGTATAGTAGGTTAAATGACAAACATAGGAACTGTTAAATTTCTGTTTGGACTACAGTTTTAGGACATGATGTACTTCTAAAATTAAAAATAATATCAAGAAGGAAAAATGCACTACCTTTGATAACCAAGTTAAGCGTTAGTAGCTTGGAAGACCTGTAGGCCTTTTTTACTATAGTAGATTTCTGACTGTCAAACCAAAATGTCTCTTACTTTACCAGCATTTGATCTATTTGAAGAAGTGCAAATTATCTAAGCATTTTCCCTTCATTAAATTCATATCCCTATTTTGACATCTACCCAAATATATAGAAACTTTGTATCATAAAACCTTCAGCACAAATGAATTCTAAATTTTTCATGCAACCTTCCTGTGATTGTGCTATCAGAATACATATACCTTTTCTTTGATGATTTTTGAAATTAATTTTATGCAATCCGTACCTGTCAGTGGGACACTGAATATAGGCAAAGATGCTACTTTCTCATTGTTATTAAATAGCTCATTCTTGATCTTTAGGATGTGCAAACTTTGATTCAGTGCTGAAAATACCAGCTATATGGTATTTTAAGTTGGTGATAGTGGGGAATCCTTGAAAGGTCATACCTAGAAAATTACACACACACACACACACACACACACACACACACACACACATTCTATAGTTTCTGATTCATCTGAGGAATTATCTGGACAACTCTTCCCTCCCTCTTGGAGAGGGTCAGTGAATGAGCCATGTTTCTATAGAATTATCTAGACCTTTGTAGCCTCCCAAAGCTTTCAGAACTGGACCTGAATAGAGTATTGATAGAACCAGCTTCAACCTCAGGTAAAAGCATTTTGATGCATTTTATTTAACCCATTATTTTAAAAAAGTTACATAAGGCAGTGTAATTTTTAGGAATTTATTTTGCAGTTCTTGCAGCTAGTCTTCAAAATTGAGTATTTTATACTTAAACACTTTTCAATTCAAATAAGCTTAATTTAGAGTGATCAGTAGCTATATTTGGCAGGTAGCTATCTGGTTATAAATTTCAGTGTTACATGAATATTTGGCTATTATATTAAATGATAGGAAACCAACAGGAATAAAGCACAGGTCTCATCAATGAGAGATGAGTATTGAGATTCTTTCTAGCTGAGGACATTCTTTGCATGCATACATATTTCTGCCAAGTATAAACACTCTGGTTCAGTCACCTGGCTCTCATCTATCAGAAATGGGCATAATGTTCTGATTTCATTAAGAAACTCTACTGCCATCACCCTGAAAACTGTTTTAATGCATACGCAAATCTCTGATGTCCATAAAATAAATAACCTCTGCACATACACTTAGATGTGCACCTCTGAGTAGTGTACAAGCTGAACAGTTGTGCAGATAACCCTACTAATTCCTTTGAGCTACTCTGGCCACCCTGTCTCTTTTCCCCACTTCCATTTCTACTCATGCCCCGTGTTGGTTTAGGGGATATTTTGCAAGGGTAACAATATAATACAGAACACATATTTTATATGATTACTTACAATAGTCACCCAAAGAATGATATACAAGAGAGTGCAGGAAATCTGTCCACACACGATAGACCAGGAATCCAGCTGAGGGCCTGGATCCTGTAATAATGTCCTACATGAGTCCATCTAAATACCTAGAGCCCATAACAATGCCTCCCACCAATCCAACTCAAGGCCAGACCCCATCACAATATCTCATGCGGGCCTGTTTCACAGGCCTGCTGCAAAGGCCCAAAGGGCAGTGGTGGAATCTATGAAGTCTGTGCCAGAAGGATGAAGCATCTGTACTAGCAGGCTGAGGGGCCTGCACTGGAGCCAGGAAGCAATGCTCAGAAGAACCAGATCTTCCCTGACAGGTGCCACAGCCATCCTCAGCAACAGTGAGGTTCCAAGCTCCTACAGTGCTCAAGATGGCCACGTTCCCATCAGTGAAGACAATGCAGCAAGTTTTTTCAGGAAACTAGCAGCGCATCATCTTCCCCTCTGGAGCCAGGAAGTGATGCTTAAAGTGAGGGCAGAGCTCTCCCGAAGCGAACCAAAGCCGACAAAATCCAGAACTCCTTGGAGGATGAAAGCAGCCAAGATCATCAGAGAAAATAGCACGATGAGCTCCTCCGAAACAACTAACAGCTCCTTACAGCTTCTACCAGCTCTCAACAGCCTTCCTCAGTTCTGAACAGCCTTCTTCTCCTTCTCCACTTCTGCCTCTTACGCTGCTGGCAACAGTTCCCAGGTGGGCCTCCCACACGCAGCACCACTCTTACTCAATTCAGCTGGGGGTTATAAGCTGACCACCAGTTGTCAATCTACTACATGCCCTAAGCAACATCAAAACAAGACTATAATCCTGCTTCAGAAAAACCACTGCCCCTCTCACCCTAATTGCAGCACCTGTTGAGAAGAAGGCATATGTTTCAGTCCCAGCCTTATCTGTCCTCTCCCAGCCTCTGCACACCAACTTCCTCCTTCAGGAAGCACCAATGCATGGCCTCTTTCTAATGAACTGTCTCGATCTTCCAGACTCTTCAAAGCTGGGCAAAACCAGGACAGTCTTTCTAAACACAACCTCATTTCAGGGAAGTTTTAGAAGCAAAATCCTTAATCCCACACAGAGCTTTTAATATAATGTTTAGTTTTTCTTGGTGGTTTCCACATTATAACCACCTTTTTTACTAGGGAAAAGAAGTCTACATTCTCAGTTAAAATAATTCCAAGCTTCAATAGGCACGGGGGGGGGGGGCGGTATCTCACTGTTGCTGCTGAAGTGTTTTGAAAGAAGCACAAGTGACCTTGACTTCTTCGCACTCCTTCATGCCTCTGCCACATCACTTTGGTGTTGCTGCCTAAATCAGTTCTTCAAGTGGGAGTCTCCTGGATTCCTCAGTTGGTATAATCTTGAGTTTTCACATATTAGAATTATTCATATTCAGTTTATATTCATTTCCAGAATAGCAATGATAAGGTCCAAGATTGAATGTTAATGCAATAAATTATACTCATCATCTGGCAAACTTTATTATGGTTGAATTAACTAGCAACCCTGTTGCCATTTCCTTGGTTTTAATTTTTAAAGCTGAGAAAATATGGTAACATTTTCAGTTTCTCATTCAAGACTTCTTTGTATTTTTTCAAAGTGCGGGGAGAGGTAGAACAGATTTATCTCTTAGGCACCACAGCCCACCATACTTTAATGGGCCAGTGTAAATATTTAATTTTAAATTCAGGAGAAAACCTACTTTATATTTATCTTTAAGCCAATGCAGTTGTAAAATACAATATTTTGTATTTTTATAGAGGAATAGATCAATGAAGGCATATCTACAGCTTATGACAGTAATGGAGCAATTATTTACATGGTGTCGCAACTCACAATCATAGAGATATGATGTTCTTCCTAAACAGAATAAAATTCCTTTAGAATTTCTTTGCAACTGTTTACAAAACCTTCACTAGCAAAATGATGAGCTAGAGTTTTCCTAAGAATCTAAGGAGTCTAAGAAAAGGTATAGAATGTGCACCTCTAACCTGTTTCTAAATCTGCAAAGAACATTCCCCCCAAGATAATACAGTTCAGGCTCAATGGAGACTTCGTACATGCTAATTAAAATGTTAGATGTTGCTTGAGCAGAACAAAATCAATTTTTATTCACAAATATTGAGAGTCATTCATGAGTGAGTGGGATAATATGTAAAGACTGTGTCTCAGACAGACCCTACCAAAAGTTAAGAATTTACTTACATTAAACCAAATTAACCAAAATATAGCTGCATTACAAAGTGAAATTAAAGCTAAGAGAAAAGCAACAGATCAGGTAAATATCATTACCATTAGTATCTCTGTATGCCTGAGGTTGGTTTTGATGTAAATGTGTAAGTTGCTTACAAAGAATGTCCATGGCAAAAGGCCACCAAGTGTGTGAGATAAGAATCCTGAGCATGGAAATCCATTAAGCGCAAAAATAGAATTTTAGCTGGAGTAGAGGTAGTGCACACCTATAAGTAACACCATCTGTCAGAGAGATATAGGCAGGAGAATGGAAAGTTCAAACCCAGACTGTGCACCCTTGTGAGACTGTCTCAAAATTTAAAAAAAGTAAAAGGGACTGGGGATGTAGTTTGGTGTGAAGACCCTGGGGTCAATACCCAGTACCACCCTGAAAAAGGGATTTGAATAGTGAGCCCTAAAGCCATCTAGAAACCCTTATTGTGAAGCCTAGGAAGTCCGTGTGCAAAGACTGGATAAGTTCTTTCCGTATAAAACAAGTTGCTAGGAAGTGCACCAAAGTAGAACAAAGGGTTTTGAAGGCAAGTTGAGGTCAAGCAGGGACACTAGCAAACATTAAGTGGCTGGCAAGTGCTGTCAGAAAGCCGCAGATGATGCTTCAGAAAGTTTCACAGGATGTGCTAGCTTGTGAGCAAGAGTATCTACTGGAATGGCTTCTTGTAAAGCAGTGGCATGGGTGAGCAGTTGATTGCAGAGCTGACAGGTGAGAACTGCTGTTCCCATACAAGCAGAGCCCAGCAGCCTTACTCCTTCACACTGTCAGTCACCGACCATTGCGTCATCTCCTAGGACACTAATGCCGTCTTGGAGTGCCCGAGCTATACAGAGTTGGTCATGTCTATCAGATTTCAAATAGCTGGTTTTCACTTAGGTTTAAAATACTCAAATAGGAAAAGGTAGAGGCTTGTGCAAAACCAGTTTCCTAAAGCTGTAGAATCTGAACTGTGAGATAGATGGAATTATATAATCATTGTCACTTGAAGGGTTAAACATCATGCAGTCAAAAATGTAGAAAAGCAGTACAGAAGTTTGTTCGGCAATTAGTCAAAATACTATGCAGCTTTTCTTGATTTTGTGGTTTTGAAATTTTTGGCTTTTTAAAATTTATAATGTGCTCCTGTGTCTTTTCTCATTTATAAGAAATATTCATCCTTAAATTTGTATTGGTAACTTTTTTTAAAGGACCCCAGGTACAAAAAATGAAGGATCCGCAAACACCATGCCTATTCCTGACAGTCTACATGCCCACATTCACCTGTGAGACCCCGTTTCTTCTTCTCTCCAGTTATGTAGAAAATGAATTCAAATGGAGGAGGTTGTGCATGCTTGCTTCATCAGTGCTTGGGATCAAAAATTCTATCAAACAAGGATGAACATAAAGTTCAGTTGTGTTAGGCTACATGAGTTACAGTGCTTGGCTCCTAAAAGTAACTAAGAGATAAGTGAGAGACTGGAACAAAGTGAGGCATATGTTTAGAACACTCTTCCAGACAATTTAACCCTCTTTCCCATCATCACCACCAACTCATGGCATATTCACCACTAAAATAAACTCCAAGTCTCTTCTGTCCAGCTCGCCCTATCACTGAAAGCTATATGAGGAACTGAGACTTACAAGATGAGGTGACCCTTTCAGGTTTTCTTTGTAGCTATGAGGAGTAATATTCCCATGTCTAGATTTAGCCATTTTGCTGCCATCTCAACAACATCAGTAGATAGAGATGGAGCCATGGGAGTGATCTCTCCTCTGCTTCTCTTCACATTGGAATTACTTAGCACTAACCTAAGTTTATAAATCTATTCACTGTAAATTAAAGACCAACAGGCGGGAGCCTTGTCCTCAGCCCTGTCTTGCTTTAAAACTTAATTGTCCACCTTTTGTCCCTCCTTCTCCTCCCTAAGAGTTCATGCTGGTGGGCGAACTACAGTGCACAAAAATGACAGAAATGATCAGGATGACTATGATGGTAGCTGTTAGTATCTGAACACCTACTAGAACACATCACTTTTTGTGCTGTCATATCAGTCATCACAACTGCACTATGAAATAAGGTCCTGTTATTATTCCTGTTTGACCTATGAGGAAACAGATTTTGAGAGATTACTCAGAGTTACAGACTGCAAGTGGTGGGTCATAGTACACTTACACTTATTTATGAGAACATAACGCTAGGAGCTCTCGATGAAGACAGTTTTGGTCTTCTTCATTGCTATAGAGAGTACAATAAATTACATAAAACAGGGTATTCCTGGAAACTATGAACATAGAGATTCCCCAAACATAGTCCATGGATATAAGTGAGATAAGGTAAAAAGTGAGATCTTCCAGTTAGTAGGGAAATAACTTGGAAAATAAGTCTTTACAACTCAGATCCATGGGGGGGGGGCAAGAGCACTGACAGGTGATAATTGTTCTATTTTATACTTTGTGGCTATTGACTTCAAAGATTTCTCAAGTTACTAGCAGCAAACTTTTTTTCCTAGATGATTTTCTCTGTTACTTGAAAAAGTAATTAGAAAGAAAAAGTAATTAGATGAGCTGGCTCATCACATACTTAATCTAATCGTGACTCTGTTGAATGAAAAAAGTTGAGAATAATTATTTTTAAAAATAATCTACACTGTGAAATTATCACCAAGATGTAAGTAATCGTGTCATCTGCTGGTTCCTTTGATTTATTCTCTACCTCATGTTTTTTGTGGACATGTACATTTTCTTATCTCTTTGCAGACTTCCTACCACACATTTTTCTTAAAATAATAGTCTAATTTTCTTTCAGTTCATCACTTCCTGTCTTTGTCCCAGTCATCATGAATAAATTGTGTATGTATGAAGATATTAGTGTAAATGGATGAATGATGTGTATCAGAATACATTAAACTGACACTGTCAGTCTTCTTGCAACACCAACCTCACAAGCATAAATTTCCCTTTTTTAAGAAAAAAATCTTGCATTCCAAACTATTTAAGGCCAGCTTGGGGGCAGAGGCTTAGAGTCCAAAGAAGTTTCAAAACTTGCAACTAAAGATATGAGAAAAAGTTTTATACTTAGAAAAGTTTTAAGGGAAAAGTACTTAATACTCTGATATATCACATAGACATAAAGATATCAGGGGGATTTTTCTGTAAAGAATTTTTTGTGAAATTAATCTCAATTAGAATTGGCTTCATTAAAAATTGGAAATATTTTTCTTTGATGAAATCCACTCTTAAGTATAGTGACAACATACCAAAGAATTGATTCTTCATGTAGGTCTCTACAAAATAACTTTCTGAGTAAAGGTTAACAATATTTAAAATGGGGATATAATTTAAATAATAATACTTAAAATTTTGAAATAGATGATATTTAATAACTATCAGTGATTACTATTTTGCTTCTGTATATCTAACTACTGGATAGTCTATTGAGAATACAAAGTCAGGGTGCTTACTGAGCTTTATGAAATACCAATATTGGTAGGCATAAGCTCTCTAAGTTCAATGCCATAACTCTGGAGGGAAAGCAAGTTGCAGCTCACAAGACAAACTAAAAAACAAGGTGTTATGGTTGATACATTGTGTCAACTTGGGGAGTCTGGAGGTTTGGCTGAGCGACTCAGCAGGAAGCCAGGGTGCTTACTTTGTATATATCATGATCCTGTGGAAGAGGAGGGCATGGAGACTGTGTGAGTGCTACACGCCCCTGGGTGGGGGTAGGCTGTTTACAATGTAAGGGAAGGAAAGAGGCTGCTTGCAGCCATTCCTCCCTTTTGCTCTCATTGTTTTTGCTGTGCTCTGCTGCCATGAACGTTTATGCTCTACCATGTGCCACTCTGCCTCAGAACCAGCCAAGTATGGACTGAAACCTCCACAAACTGTAAGCTAAATAAATCTTTCCTTCCTTCATTCTGGGTGTTGGGTATTTTGTCTCAGCAAGGAGAAAAATGTAACCAAGACACAAGGACGTTGATGTTTTTAAATATTGATTTATCATTTGATTGATGAGCTTTGCAATTTGAAGTTATGTAAATAAAGTGGCAAGCAAGACATCCTTAAAAATACTAGAGAAGGGTTCACAAATTAAATTGTATAGAATTCCACCAATAAGCCAATTTCCCCTTACTTCAAATTCCAGCATGAATTTTGTTTTGTTTTTCGACCCAGGTCTCACTATGTTCCAAACTGATCTTGAATTCCTCGGTTCGACAACTCTTCTGCCTCAGATTCCCAAGTAGCTGGGACCGCAGATGTGCCCCACCATGCCAGACTTGCTAAAGTTAAAATTGTAATTGACAGGAACAGAAAACAGTGGCTACCAAGATAACAGAGCTCTTACTTTGCCAAGTATTTGAGACACATGAATAAGGGTTATAGATTAAATTTACAGTTTACTTCCAGAGTTCTTTCCACACAGAGAATTATTTAATAAGTTTCTCCCGTTCCCACTTTTGAAACTCCTGTCTTCCTCTGAGGACCTAAGAGAAATGAGTCTTTTTTTGTCTGTGGTTTGTACCCTGGCCATTCTTTTAAGATTATGATACACAGTGTACTGTTTTTATTCTCTATTTGGTTATGAAATTTTATTTTTTCATAGAAGTATGAAGAATGCTTTTTATATTTTTATTAAGATTCATTTGTATTAGGTTATGATAAAATTTTTAAAAATTAAAAACAGGAAGCAAGAGGTATGTAGATGTAGAAGTAGGACTGAAGGAATTTTGGGTTTAGATTTTACTAATCTGGGAATTGTCAGTAACAATGAGTCCTCTGGTTCTTCAAGTTTATTTTTTTGTTGTTGTTGTTAAACATCAAAATTAACAGGTAGGTTATACTCCTGAGTCTTAGATGTGAGGATATTAGTCTTAGAAATATTTGTTAGCATGTTTGTTGACTCAACTTGGGAAGCTATATTCCTGTAGATTATATTTGAAAGAGAGATATTAGAATTTGTGCATGATTTTGAAAACAATGGAAATTGCTATACATAATTCATTGGGAAAAGTTTATCTATGTCATAAGTCATTATTTCCCCCCAAATATCATTCATTTTGCATCACCCAAGCCAATTAATTTGAATATTTATCATTGAATATTTATCATTTATAAATATTGAATATCATTTATCATCATTATTTGAATCCATATTTTCTTCTTTTAGGCTTACAGAAATACTACAAAAGCAGCTATAATGGGAGTTAATTTTTATCCTGTATCTCAAATTATTATAATTGCAAAGCAATAGATTTTGTGTATATCCCCCAAATCTCCCTTAAACACTGCTATTTCATGATCTAAATAACAAAATAAAAATAAAAATTAATTAATCATTTTGACTTCCAAATAGTCACATTTGTTGTCTTTAAAACAGCATGAAGTCACTGATGGTAACTGTAACTGGTTGTCCATACGTATCCCTTCAGTGAGATCCAGCCAATCACTCATATGCAGCTATTTTGCCTAAAAGTTGCTTTATTACTAAATTCTTCCAAACAGTTTGACATCAAATTTCAGCATAATAGAATCACAAAACTAACATACTGGCTAATTTTTAGTTTGAAATAACTAAATAGAAAAGGGAGAAAAGGAATTGAGGTGTTTTATGTACATGTATGAATTCTCCACAATCAATATAATTATTATATATCTAAGCCTGTACCAATACAAATTTAAAAATAAAGGTGAAAGAGAACAGAGGTAGATACGGAAGCAAATTAAGTCTAAAGTAAGTGTTATAGAAAAGCAGAAGGTATTACCCATTCTTGGACACAACTGATTTTAACCCATGCACTTATGTAGACAAATATGTATTTAACAAATCAAGTGTTGTTGAGATACTACCCACTAGAAATACACACACAGGTCAAATTTGAGCCCAACTAGAGCAACTTAATGAACCTTGTCTGAAAATAAGCAATAAAGAAAAGTTAGGTTTGTAGCTCAGTGTGAAGGCTCTGAGTTCAGTCCTCAGTACTGGAGGCGGGGGAACCAGACATGTGCTATAAAAATTTAGTTCCAGTACGTGTTGAGTAGATACCAGCCTCACTAAAATCTTGAACTACAATACTTTGGGCTAAGACGTGAAGATCATCGTGATGATTCCATATGTTCTGTAATTTGCTGTTTGCTTTACTCTTCTGGTAATCCGTGTGAGATCATTACAAACAGGGAGCACTCACACTTAAGCTAGAATCCTGTGTTACATGAAATCTTGGGGCAAAGAAGGCTCCAATAAATACTTTTAATTAAGTCAAAGAAATATATATTGGAGGATCTCATTAAATAAATCACTTTGTATTTATTTCATAGCTTTTAACACTGATCCATGAACAATGAATTCATCCCACTTATCCTGTTGGAGCATGTCTGCCGAATTTTTAAACAAATCCTGGACTAAAAGTTTGCTTATCAAACCCCCCATCACTGTGGATACAGACATTCTCCTTTCCATAATAGGGATGGTCTGTCTAACAGGGCTGGTAGGCAGCAGCCTCACAGTATTTACCATAGGAAGGTAAGGCCTTCTTTTGCTTTTGTTCCACAGTACAGTGAACCTGCTCAAATTGCCCTAAATAAATCAAACTGATCCTTTCCCATATAAGATTTTGCTTAATGAAATCAGGGTTCAGAGATATTTGCTTAAGATAATTTTAAGAATTCTAGGGATATCTTTGTTATACATTAAGTACCATCTGAGTTGCAAATCTCAAAATGGTAAAATCTAGGCTAATGATTGCTACTGCGTCAGTGAGGCTTTAAGAGCAAAAACAATCCTCAGTCTCAGCCACATATTAAATTTACCTGTGGAGCTTTTTTTTATTTTAAAGAGAGACAAAAAAGAAATTAAAATATGATACAGAGTTTCAAAACAGAATAATAAGAAATTAACAATGGTTAATATATTGTATATTGTTGTTTTCAAAGTAATTACTGAGCTTACAAGACATAGGCAAAGTTAATCAGCCAATAAAAGCATAAACCAATCTTTTCAATGAACTAAAAGAAATACATATAAATATATACATATATACATATATTCTTATATATATTCTTTTCTCTTCTTTCTTTTCTTTTCTGCCATTGTGGAGCTTTTTAAAATTCTCCAGTTTCCAACTAGTGCTTCCTATTGTCCTAACCTAGTCAGGGAACAGTTGAAAAAGGGGCCTGGGAACAAATCTCTCTGGAAGGATAGAAAATAGGTTGGAGAACAAGCAGATAAATGACCAGCACTGCACCTTGTATATGTGTGATGTTATGGTTTGTTAGTTTTATTTAATCTGCAGCATTTATTGCCATGGTGACTGTAAAAGGTAAACCCGATCTCAGTAGAAATTTTGAAAAGTCAGAAAATAACAAAAAAATAACGTACATATTAGTTACACACTGAATAATCATTGTGATCACTTGACACATTATCCTTTCATAATTTTTAAGTAAATGATAACTAAATAGATTTGGAGTTATGCTGAATACATGGTCAGTATTCTTTTCTTTCAAAAGTATGTACTTTCTCGTTTAATTAAATATTCTTAATTTTTTGACACTTTTATTTTAAAAGTAAAAGAACAAAAACATATTAACAAACAGACACAAAGTAGCACCAGAATAGTACAATCAAAACTGAATTACAGACAAGGTGACACGGAATTAACAATGGTCGCTGCATTACATATTGATAACTTCCAAGTGTATACTCAAGAAAACAAATATAGACATGCAAAATTGATCAAATAATCATCAACTATTCCTTACGATAAAGTGACCTAAGTCAGTAGTACAACTATGTTAGATATGCTGCATCGACACACATACATACATAATTGTCCCTTCCTTCCTTTTTTATATAATTTTTTTATTATTTTAAAGTGTAAAAGAAAAAGAACTACATCAACAAAAAAGAGGAAAGCATTAACAAAGAGACACAAAGTAGCACAATAACAGGATAATCAAAATTGAATTATAGACAAAGCAACAGGAAACCAACAATAGTTGTTGCACTGCATATGGATAACTTCAAAGTGTATGCTCAGGAAACACATATAGACATACAAGATTGATCAAACAACCAGTCATCAACTGTTCCTTATCATAAAGTGACATAAGACAATAGTGGAACCATGTTAGCCATCCTGCACATATGTACATACATAATTATTTGCCTCTTTCTTCGTTTACTCCTTTCCCTCATCCCATCTGTTCTTTACTTTTGAACAGATTTCCTTCACACCTCTTAGTTTATATTCCCACCCTCAGGTTCTTACACCAGTCACACAATATGTTGCTTGCACATGTACCTCTGATTTATTTCCCTTATGAGTATGGTGTGTAATTGTGACCATCTGCCTACAAAGGCCCCAAATCTGTCCCTCTTTATAGCTGAGTAATGTTACATTATATAAAAATGTAACAGTTTTTTAATCCAGTCCTCTGTGGATGGACATTTGGGTTGCTTCCACAATTTAGCTATTACAAATTGCGCTGCTATAAACATGGGTGGACATATATCAGAGTGATATGATGCTTTCAGATCTTCTGGGAAAATACCCAGAAGGGGAATAGCTGATTTGAATGGAACATCTAGAACTAGTTTGCTGAGAAATCTCCAAACTGCTCTCCACAGTGGTTGCACCAGTCTGCAATCCCACCAGCAGTGCAGTAGAGTCCCTATTTCTCCATAGCCTCGTCAGCATTTGTTATTGGATGATTTCTTAATACTGGCCAGTCTTACTGGGGTGAGATGAAATCTCAATGTTGTTTTTATTTGCATTTCTCGAATGACTAAAGATGTGGAACATTTTCTCATGTATTTATTTGCCATTTGTATTTCTTTATCTGAGAAGTGTGTATTCATCTCAGATGCCCATTTCTGGATTGGGTCTTTGAATTTGGACAGGTACATGTTTTTTAATTCTTTGTATGTTCTAGATAGAAGACCTTTGTCTGAGGGACAGCCAGCTAGAATTTTTTCCCAATTTGTGGGTTTTCTTTTTACTTTGCTGGTGATTTCTTTAGATGTGCAAAAACTTTTCAATAGGATGAGGTCCCAGTTATTGATTCTTTGAATTGTTTCCCTTGCAGTTTCATTTTTGTTCATGAACTCTCCGCCTACTCCTGTGTCTTCAAGATTTTTACCTAATTTCTCTTCCAATAGATTTAGTGTTTCTGTTTTAATGTTGAGATCTGTGATCCATTTTGACTTGAGTTTGGTGCATGTTGATAGACTTGGGTCTATTTTCAGTTTTCGGCAAGAGGCAAGCCAGTTTTTCCAGCACCATTTATTGAACAGGCCATCTTTTTTCCAGTGAGCTTGGTTGACCCCTTTGTCAAATATTAGGTGGCTGAGTGTTTTTCGTTGTGGCTGCATCTTCAAGTCTGTTCCATTGATCCTCAGGTCTGTTTTTTAGCCAGTACCAGGTTGATTTTAATACAGTAGCTTTGTAGTATAATTTCAGGTCAGGGATTGTGATTCCACCTGACTTGTCCTTGTTGCCCAGGATTGCTTTTGCTGTTCTGGGTCTCTTCTGGTTCCAGATGAATTTAAGGCATATTTTCTCTAGATCTGTGAGGTATGCTAATAGTAGTTTAATGGGAATTGCATTGAGTCTGTACAACAGTTTTGGTAGTATGGCCATTTTCACGATGTTGGTCCTTCCCAACAATGAGCAGGGTATGTTTTTCCATTTATTGAAATCCTCTTCGATCTCGTTTTTCAGAGTACTGTAGTTTTCACTGAATAAATCTTTCACATTCTTTGTTAGATTGATTCATAAGTATTTCAATTTCTTGGATGCTATTGTAAAGGGTATGGTTTCCTCAATTTCTCTCTCAGTCTGTTTGTTGTTCGTGTATAGGAATGCTATTGATTTTTGGGTGTTGACTTTGTATCCAGCTACACTGCTGAATTTGTCAATTAATTCCAGGAGTTCTCTTGTGGAGTTTTTGGGGTCCTCCATGTATAGTATCATGTCATCTGCAAATAGTGATAGTTTAACTTCTTCCTTTCCTATCCTTATTCCTTTTGTTTCTCTTTCTTGTTTAATTGCTCTGGCTAATGCTTCCAGAACTATGTTGAATAGGAGTGGTGACAATGGACATCCTTGTCTTGTTTCTGACTTTAAAGTGAAAGTTTTCAGTTTTTGTCCATTTAGTATGATGGTGGCTGTTGGTTTGTCATAGATGGGTTTGATCAGATTGAGGTAGAGGCCATCTATTCCTATTTTTTCTAAGGTTTTTAACATGAATGCATGTTGGACTTTATCGAAAGCTTTTTCTGCATCTATTGAGATGATCATGTGGTTTTTGTCTTTGGCTGTATTGATATGCTGTATTACATTAATTGATTTGCGAATATTGAACCATCCCTGCATTTCTGGAATAAATCCAACCTGGTCATGGTGTATAATTTTCCTTATGATTCTCTGCATTCTATTTGCTAGTATTTTCTTGAGTATCTTTGCATCTATGTTCATTAGGGAGATTGGTCTATAGTTCTTTCTTGGTTGGGTCCTTCTCTGGTTTTGGTATCACTAGAATACTTGCCTCCTGAAATGTGTTAGGGCGAGTTGCTTCCTTTTCGATTTCATTGAAGAGTTTGAGGAGTGTTGGCATTAAATCTTCTCTGAATGTTGTATTGAATTCTGCTGTGAATCCATCAGGGCCTCGGCTTTTCTTTGTTGGTAAATTTTTAATGACATTTTCAATCTCATTAGTTGATATTGTGTTGTTCAGGATTTTTGCATCTTACTGATTCAATTTTGGTAATTTGTACATTTCTAGGAATCTGATTAAATATTCTTTAAAACTACAATGTTTCACTGCTGAATATTTGGATGATATTGTAGAATACCATAAATTTTTTATCATTCCTCAAATTAGTGAACATTCCATATGGCTATGTTGCCCAAAACACCACAGATCTACTTTTTAAATTGAAATATTTGGATCATAAGAGAAATTTAAGACTAACAACAGGAAATCTGAAAATAAATTAAACCTAAAAATTAGGTATATGTTTTTACAGTTAGAAAGTTATGTGGTTGGAATAACTTATTTTAAAATCTCTGTGCTTCACTTTCAATGAACAAAGCAATAATAAATGTGTTATTTATATCTCTTCAAATTATCCTTGCATAATACAAATATTGTTGAGGAACACTATTATTTAATTTGTTTTCATTGCCAGTTAATGATCTACATTACGCTCAAAAATGGAATGCTAGAATTCATCATTACTAAATGATATGTGCTGTCTACGAAGGAGCAAGCACCATGGATCCAGCTGTTACAACTGGGACCTATGCAACCACTTACGATTTATAGCCCAATTCACATACAAACAGCATCTATACGGAGGCTAGGATTTATGACTTGTGTGTGTTTGTCTCTTTCTACCTGAACCCTAGCGTCTGATTTCTTTCCTTTTGCTTTTTCATCTCCCTCTCCCAGGCATCTGCCAAGGAGAATGGATATGAAATCAAGGACAGCCAGGCTGTTGGGCAGGTCTGAGTGCTGGAGACATGTGTTTGTTGAAAAAGCACTGAAGAAAGGTTTCCCTAATGTTTCAAGTTTCCAGGAAAAGGGGACTCCTGGGACTCTGACCTTAGAAACACCACTCAAGAAAGTGACCTCTGGGAGAGTGAAGTACAAGCATGTACACCATTTGACAGATGGCGGTGACACAGATCCAGCCATAGTGCCACCTCTGTACTGTGATACACGAACTAAAATAAACAGCTCTTTCTTTAAGTTTTGGGTGTTATGTATTTTGAAAAAAGTAACTAAAACAGCTATTTAGTTTAATACAGTGTCCCTTTTCTATGTTTGAGAGGAATTAGAAAAATGATCACGTTTTATGTAGTGATTCAAGACGTGTAATTGCAAATAAGTGAAATTTTCAAATTTATCTCATTTTGCATTTAAAGTCTCAGATGTTTAAAGTCTCATAGTGTCACCCACTATGTACAAACACAGAAATAAATTATACAGCAGAAATGTCTTCCAGGTCTCCAGGATTTGCATTACAAAGAAAATGTTAGAAATTTAATCTTTGTATGGAAGAATGAACTCTCAGCCAACTTTGTCTGCTGGAAGATATAATAGGTAAAACTATGGAAGACTTAGACACAGGCAAGAACTTCCTGAACAGAATCCCAATTGTACAAAAAATAACATCAAAAATCAATATATGAGATGATGTCGAATGAAAAAACTTCTGCACAGCAAAGGAAACAACCAGCAGAATGGGGAAAAGATTGCCAGTTATTCCTCAGACAGAGGAATAATATCTAGAATAAAAAGAAACTCAAAAAATAGTTCCTTGTCCCAAATAAAAGACCCAGCCCACAAATAGGCAACTGAAATGAATAGGCACATCTCAAAAGAAATACAAATGGCCAATGAATACATGAAAAAATGTGAAATAGCTCTGACCATTAGAAAAATACAAATTATAGCAACACGGAGATTTTATCTTACCCCAGAAAGAATGGCCATCATCAAGAAATGAAATAATAGAACAATGATGAGGCTATAAATAAAAAGGAACTCCATTGTTGGTGGGAATATAAACTGATACAATCACTGTGGAAATCAGTATGGAGATTCTTCAGAAATCTAAATTCCATTTGACCCAGTTATGCCTCTTCTCAGTATCTTCCCAAAGAGTTAAAGATATTATATTACAGTGATAAATGCATACCTATGTTTATAGCAGCACAATTCATGATCATTATGTCTTGGGTGCAGCCTACATGTCCATCAGTAGATCAATGGATAAAGAAAATGTATTTATACTCAATGGAGCGCTACTTTGCCATAAAGAAGGGTAATCCTGAAGCATTCATAGGTAAATGGATGAACTTTGAGAACATAGTGTTAAGTGAAATAAATCAGACACAGGGGCTTATATTTCACATAGTTTCTCTTAGAGGAGAAACCCCAAATATAAATAAATCTAAGAACAACATGAAATACAGACAATAGAAAACAGAGAGGCACATCTTTTGCAAAAGAGAAGGGAACCAAGAGTTGGAGGTGGGAGAGAGGAAGAGGATGAGGACGGAATTGAGATGTGTTATGGATTTGTATCAGCTTCCCACGAGGAGTGTAGTCATCGTGTTCTGCAAACATGTACTCAGAAAAAATACAAATTGTAAAAAGAAGAAATGACATTCACAGGCTATAGAGTTTATTGCCAATGAATAACAAAGGCACATACCAGCTTCTAAATAGCGGAGCAATATCCCTGCATCTGGAGTGAGCCAGCAGCTGTGAAATAATCTTAGAGCTCATTCTTTTGTGTTCCCTAAATTTTTATTTGTCCTCAATTCAGATATCTTCCAAGAAACCTGCCTGCATGATAATCCTCATGGGGAGAGGCCAGAGACCACTTCTTTGTACTCGTTGGAACCGACTGTAGCTTTGTCTTATCCAAGTGTAATGTAATCTTTTACCTACTTGTCTACACTATAAGCTCTTTGATGATAGAGTTTATGCATTATTTAGCTTTGCAGCCCAGAGCAGAATGTTATGCTTGAAATACACTTGGTGTTCAATGAAATGTTTGTGGAATTAATGAACAGTGTCTCCAATATAGAGACGAGAACTATTCACTATTGAATGTGTCAGCTTCTTTTTTTTTTTTTTTTTTTTTTTTTTTTTTTTTTTTTTTTTTTTTTTTTTTTTTTTTTTTTTTTTTTTTTTTTTTTTTTTTTTTTTTTTTTTTTTTTTTTTTTTTTTTTTTTTTTTTTTTTTTTTAATTTTTTTTTTTCGGTACTGGGGATCGAACTCAGGACCCTGCGCTTGCTAGGCAAGCGCTTATTCCACTGAGCTATATCCCCAGCCCCCGAATGTGTCAGCTTCTTCAAGAACTGAATTTTAAATTTAAATTTTTGTTCTCAGAAAATTCATTATCAGGTAAGAATGCTACACCTAGATAGCATTGTGTTTACTTCTCACTCACTCTGCATGAGGCATGAGCTCATTCTCAGAGCCTCCTACCAGCTCACTCATCTCAGATTCCTCTTTTCATTGTCTGGATTTGCAGATCTTCATTAACAGTCTTTGCTACTGAGTCGGATTTTGCTGGACTACTTCTAAGTAACTTGAAATTCTAAAATGGCCTTGGCTCTGGTGAAGAAAATATACACTGTATAATAGAAACCATTTATTTTCATTGTTCAGGTGTTGTAGATGCTAAGAATGAATGAGGACAAAAGTTCTTGCTTCAGTGTGCTTAAAGTTGGTGTAATATGTTGCTCACTGCATAGAAAATTGTCTCCAGGCTCAGTGGCATCAGAAACTATGTCTTAACTCATGTAGTTTCCAAGAGTGTGGCATCCAAGAGCAACTTTGCTGGTTTGTTCTGGCTCAGGGAACCTCAAGAAGGAATCCCAAGCTTTCATCTCAAGGCTGAACTGGACAAGGAAGATCTAATTCCAAGGTAACTCACACCTTGCAACTAAGTGTTAGTTGATTATCAGCAGGGAGCTGCCATTCCTCACCACATGGACCTATCCACCCAGTTATTTTAGTATCTTCAAACAAGGCTGCTGCGTTCCCCTGAGACCATGATTAAAGAGAACCAACAGAGCCAAGAGAAAGGCCCACTGTGCTTCTGTACTGTATCCCCATTTCAAATGTCACACTGTATCCCTTCCACCATACTGTATCCTCACTGTTAGATCAAGTGAGTTTAGTACTCATTGGGAATTAGAACACATCTATTAAAAGAATATCAAAGAATTTCTGGAGAGACTTCCAGTAAGATGGCACCCGGTAAGCAGCAAAGAAAGATACCCCCAGAGGATCACCAATGAGACACTGAAATACGGCAACATAAGAAAGACAAGAAGGAGAGAAATGGGTGCCCTGGTGCCCCAGACCCAGGAAAGATCTGAAAGGGGAATTGAAACCCTCAGAAAGAGCAAACAAGACCTCTCCAGGAGAAAAACCTTGGAGGACCACCATGGCACAGTCAGAGGAAGAGAAGGCGGAAAAGGAAGGAGCCACCGCTCCATACACACCACAAGCCCGCTCCCTCATTCCAGCACTCACAGCACCAGCCTCAGAGGCTCCTGCTCGCAGAAACATTCCGAATCGGCCAGAGGTGAGCAAAGTCCTGAATAGAGGGGCAGACAGTGTGGCGACAGTGCAGCCCCAGCCTCCTCCACTGGCTGAGGGAGCCACGCCACACTCGGACCTGCCCCAGCTCCACCCTGCTCCACCCCACACACCTCGCCCACCGCGGCTGCCCTCTCCTCGCCCTCCACTCAGTCTCTCAGTGCATCCATTCACCTGGCAGCTCCACAGTGCCTCCCACTTCAGACTCGAGTCTGCACCATGCTTGCCACTGCCACTGGGATCTGGAGCCCCACGCCATGCATCTGGCCTTGGGCAATGAGTGCCACAGCCCCCCATGCACCATGAAATCTGTCTAATCAGTGCCCTGAGGCAGGCCAGAGTCAAGGCAACCAGTGAGCAGCCCACCACACTCAGCTCTATGCCTGCTCTGAGGATATGGCCTCAGACCTCTACACTGTGTGTGCAAATATCAGCAAAGAGTAGCAGAAGGCAGTAGAAGCGACCCCAGGACCACAGTAATTCCCAGGGATCCAGTCAAAAAACAAAAGGGAGCTGGAGCACAACAGAAAGAGTGAGCTGCAGGCGGAGGCGGGCTACAGTGTCCCACGCCCTTCTCACTCCAACACTGACCAGGAAGCATGAGCTGAGTTACCTGGATTCAGCTCCCAACCTGAACTCCCTCTCTGAGCTCCGTGAGTCCTGGTGGCCCAAGCAGGCATCATGTGATCCTGACAACAATGGGCTGAATCAACAGGCTTCTGGACTCACCCTAAGCTACTAATATGAGCATCAAGAGAGACTCCACACTGCTTGCACATTTGAAAAATATACGAACCCATAACGTCAAACTATATGAAAAGCAGCAGTACCGGAGCCTGAGAGACAACAACATACTCTACACAGCAGACCCGAGAAAATCCTCCAATTCTTTCTGAGAGCTAATAACTAAACTTAGTACACACCATAATCTACCATGGAGAGCACAGGTGGAGGAGACCTCACACCACTTTTGCCCAGCATCATAAGTGCACCCAAAGCCCAACAAGACTGAGTGGAAGGATGAGGTGAAGACATGGAACTAGGGTGTAGACCCACCCCTCTAACTGGGAGGGGATAGTCTCCAAATACACTAATGGCCTATGCGGGGATACTGGTCCTCTGGCGGGGAGCTCGGATGCCTAAGGGGGGAGGGGCCTCCCTTCAGGTTGCATGAGAGCCCTGAGGATCTAGACTGGGCCTCCTACAGAGTGCATTGAGACAGAACCTGGGAGCTCCACTCAGCCCCTGAGGCATGCCAGGCACTCCGCCCAGCCCCCAGGGCATGCCAGGCACTTCTCCTGGCCCCTGGGGTGTGCCAGGTGCTCTGCCTCAACCCCGGAACTCCACTGGGCCCTCAGGGCATGGCAGGCACTCTGCCCTGCCCCAGGAACTCCACTCGGCCCCCTGGGGTGAGCTAGGCACTCCTCCCAGCCCCCAAGGCATGCCAGGAGCTCCACTCTACCCCCGGGGTGTGCCAGGCCTCCACCCGCCCCCCGGAGCTCTGACCCACCCCTGGAGCTCCACTCGGCCCCTGGGGTGTGCCAGGTGCTCTGCCCAGCCACTGGGGTGTGCCAGGCACTTTGCCTGGCCCCCAGGAAGGCCCTGAAGACTCACCTGAGCCTATAGATGTGGATGCGCTGACAGAGTCTGGTGGCTCACTGTGTAACCCCGCCTACCCAACTGGACACTCGACGGTTGTGAGGGCCTGCCAAAAGGTGCTTCTCTACCTCCTGCCATAGCAATTTGTGTACACCCACGTAATATACAGCATATTTAGAAGCAGCCAAGTCTCTTCCCAAAGTAAGAGCATAAGGGAGTAAATAAACCAAAAGTGCAGTTTTTACCAGTGGGAAGATCACTGACAGGGTTGTAGAACAATGGAGGTGAAGTGGAGAAAATTGATTAATTGAACAAGCCATCATCTATATAACTGAGTGATAAAGGTGAAGATAACATTATGTAATGCAACATCCAGTGGTAACCCCCTACTATTTTCTCTGTAATTTGGTATTTCCTTTATTGTTTTTGTATTAACAAATGCAAAGACAACACTATGTAATACAGCATCCAGTGATGGTTCCCTATTGTCTCCTCTGTAATTCGGTATTTCCTTTATTGATTTTGTTATAACAAATATGAAGATAACGTTATGTTATACAGCATCCAGTGCCAATTCCCTACTATCTTCTCTATAACTTGGTATTTTTCTGTATCGTTTCTGTGTTATCCTAGGTTCTTTTATCTTAAAAACAAAAATTTTTAAAAAATTTAAAAAAAGAATTTCTGGAGGTACTTTTAAATTATTACACTGAGTCATCAGACAAATAATTCAAAATCTTTATATATGAAGTTCATTATACATCTGTGTCACTTTTCCTTTAACTTGTAAATTTCCACAAGGTAATTATAAAATTCATAACGGTTGGCATGTGCTAAAGAAGGTGCATATTTTCTATTATAACCATAAATCTCCATTAATTTATTTCAGGTCCAGGAAAAAAACAACCCCTGAAATTTATATCCGCAACCTGGTTGTGGCTGATTTGGTACATTGTCAGAATGCCTTTCCTCACTCACAGTGGGCCAGTGTTGGGAGCCGGTGTGATGGCTTGCTGTTAGTCTCCTTGGAAACAGCCCCTCCCACCGTGTTACCAAGATGGCGCCTATATCCTGTTTTCTGGTTCTTGTTGCCGACTCTGTGTATACCTTATATAGAAAGGTACCTGCTTACGGCGCCCTGAAACCAATCCTGAAGGCCCACGTGGCGTAGTGTGATTTGCTAACCGCTCTTATATAAGTTGCTGTAACGGGAAGCTGGAAGAGGAAGAAGCCCGGAAGGAGCCACGTAGAGTGGACTCCTGTGGGGCTTGTGCTGTGTCCAATAAAGAAAACACGTTACAGAATCTGATCATCTGTGTGCTGCCTTCTGCGGGTCGGGAGCGGCGCCGGACAGGCCAGAGGGGGAGAGTGGGTATTCAGGCCGCTCCACACATCATCACATCCCTGGATAGCGGCAGCCAGCTTGTCTGTAGTGCTATTACGGCTGTAATAAATGGGACACGTAAGCAAAGACACTTTGAAGTACCTGAAGACAGTTCAGAGGCATCTACACTTCCCCGAGGTCATGCGCATTTAAGCAACATTACTGTTTTATGACAGAAAAACTCCTCTTCCTTTGTTTTATTGTAGAACTAATTAGTCAAGAATTGTTTTCAACTTTCACAGAGGTCTATTTTGTTTTAGTTTTGGTGTTGGTTTTTGGTTTTTGTTGTTGCTGTTGTTTTTGGTGGTAGAAATCAAACTCAGGACTTTGCACTTGCCAGGCAGGTGCTGTTCCACTGATCTATATCCCTGGTTCCAGAAGGATGTTTTTAATGGAAAATATAGAACACTAACATCTCCTTTATTTCTAATCCTTGCTTTTGTCCTGAGTTTTATTTGCTATTCATTGCAATAAAAAAAGATTACAATATCGTGAAAAGTTAGAGACCCAAGTGAACACCACCATTATTCCTGCAGTGAGGAAGCTGAGGCCTGCAGAGGAGAGTGGTGTGCTGGAGTGCATGTGTGTTCACCATCTGATGTGCTTGCTATCACCTAGCAGCTCAAAGCCATCAGTGGAGGAGTAACTACGGGTTATTACACAACTGTGAAGCAATCTCCCGGTAGCGGAAAGATCTTTACACTCATGGTTATGTTTGGTTAATATATTGCTGCCATTTACCTTCTTAAAAATGTATTATTCCCCTGTGTCCTAGAATGTAGCATAGTACCTCTCACCAACCATGTAAGCTAATGTTATTTGAGGAGATAGTGGTGGTGGTAAGTACATATAAAGCCCAGTTCAGAACCAGGCATCAGTTTTAGAGAGAGCAGATGTCTGAAACTATCTACTACCTACCTAGCCCTCCCAGAAAGCATGCAAGCTAGGATTGCCCAGCAGATTCCACAAATACAAATTTGGTACAATAATATATCCCAAATGTCTGTAACAGTACCTAACTACCTAACACATGGATGTACAAAAAATATTGATTAATGAATATGAATGAATGAATGAATGTCAAGATGTGTTGAATTCCTCTTGGTCTATCCAGGACTACTTTCTGGACTCTGTTTTTTCACCCTCCCAAGAGGGATTTTGGGGATAGGCAAAGATAAAATATCTTCAGATAGATTAAACAAAAGAATGGCATAGTGCATATAGGTAATTTACTCTGAAAAAATGAGCAACGATGGCAACACTCTAAATATTTTTATATATTGTTGCTTTTCTGCACAGCAAGTCTCAAAATTCAATGTGATTCTCAACTTAAAGTACTGTGTGGTTGTGGTTATCTCAGTGAGTGCCGGACAATGGTAATGGTGACCTGAGAGAGCCCATAGCTTACCAGGGTCCCAGCACCTAGAAAGCTCTACACAGGCAAGGCTTGCTATGGAGAAGCAACCTAAATCCAAGATCTCCCATCGTAGTCCCACTCTTAGGGATGGTAAAAACCTTTTTCATACACTGTACTTTGGAGACAGGAGAACACCGGCTTTGAAAAGAAGGCTATTTGTCCTCCCATAAATCTTTTACTGAAAATAAAGTGAATGGACATTTTCTGCCTTGAAATAGGCCAACTTGGTACAGTTCCTAATGTTTACAGATTTGCAAGTATGGTGTCCGTGTGTATGTGTGTGTTATACACCTGTTTTCTCATAATCTGGATAGATACAAATGTTAAAATATTAAGACATTTAGGACATGTCCTTCTACTAGCCCTCACTCTAGAGGATCAGGCGGCAAGAGACAAATAAATGTTCCATGTCTTTTCCTCTAATTCTAACTTCTACTAAATTTGTAAAAGTTCAACCAAATCTATAATTGTGTAAAAAGAAATGGAGTCTTCTTTGAAAGGCCATAACCAAATGTCAGTGCCATTGACATGGTTTACATTTGTACATGTAAGTCCCCTCAATTGTTAATTTAATGGATCATATGTTTCAAGTATTTCTGATAATTATTTTTTCCTTTTTAATAATAAGTGTGTAGCCCAGAGCCGGTTGGTCCGCTGGGGGCGACCCCATGGACTCGACCCAGCCCTGGGCAGTGTGGCCATGGGGCGAGCCCGGTGGTCTGCTCGGGGCAACCACGAGGACTCGACCTGGCCTGGAGCCAGGCAGTCCGCTGGGGACGTCCCCGTGGACTCAACCTGGCCTCCAGCAGAGCCTGGCCTGGGCAGATCCCAGAGGTCTGTTTGGGAGACCCTGAGGACTCGACTGGACCTCCAGATGCCATGTATTGGGGCAAAGCCTAGCGGTCAGCTGGGTAACCTCACTGACTTGACTGGACCCCCAATGGCCTTGAGGGCTTGTCAGTGGGGCTTGACCACAGTGAACCCGGTTCCCTGCCTATATACTGTCTCTGAGCATAGGGGCTTTTCCACCTCCTGCCATAGCAATTTGTATACACCCATATATGTTATAGCATAATTTGAAGCAACTATGTCTCTTCCCAAAGTGAGAGTCTGAGGATATAAATAAACCCAAAAGTACAGTTATTATTACAGGGAAGATGACTGGATGGTAGAACAACAGAGATGAGGGTGGAGAAAACTGATTAATCCAATGAGCCATCATCTGTATAACTGAGCAATAAACGTGAAGGTAACATTATATAATACAGAATCCAGAGCTAATTCCCTACTATGTTCTCTATAACTTGGTATTTCCTTTAATGTTTATGTGTTAACTAATGTGAAGATAACATTATTTAATACAGCATCCAGTGCTAATTCTCTACTCTATTTTATATAATTTTGTATTTCCTATATTGTTTATGTGTTATTCTGGTTTATATGTCTCCATTCATCTTTAAACTAAAAAATATCAAATAATAAGTGCATAGAATATTGAATAGTGGGTTTCTCCATTCACAGCAATACAGAAAAAAAGTAAGCAACCAAACTATGAAAAATACTTGGTTCAAGATATAAGCTAGTAGATTCACCTCAGGATTAACTTCTGTAAATAATCTTTAGAACAATGCATAAAAGCCAGAATTTTTAATGCACTCATTCAGAAAAATAATGTTGGAACGTGGACCATAACCTGGAGACTTCCAGATGAAGAGGATTTTGCATCCTTAAACTCATCGTCAAGTCTCCTGCCTTCATAGGTAGGGCTTCCATACCAACAGTGTAGACAGACATTAAGTGAAGAGTCATAAGGATGAAAGTTTATTTCCACAGCGATGTATCTCAGGAAGAAAAAATAGAGCTCTCCTATGATCTGCATTGACCATAATGGATCCTTATGTAGGATGGGTAGAGAGAAAAGGCTTCTTTGGGAGGAGACAGAAAAATAAGCACTCAACAAAAGAGCAGGAAAATGTGAAGGCAGATCTTACCAAGCAGGTAGAACAACATGTGCCTGTCCCTGAAATGGAGAAGAACCTGAAAGTTGTTGTACTTTGCATCTGCAATGTCACCTGCCCCAAAGGCCCTGTGTTAAAAGGTTGGTCCCCAGCTTGCTGCTATTGGAAAGTAGTGAAATCTTTAAGGGGTGGAGCCTAGTGCGAGGTCTTTAGGTCACTGGGTGAATGCAGTTGAAGTGGTTCCTAGGATTCTAGACATTCTCCTGTCTCTCCCCTCTGGACCAGGAGGTGAGCAGTTCTGCTCTGCTGTTCAGTCCCTACCATGATGTGTTGCCTTGCCAAAGCAATGGGGCCTGCTAATCTTGGACTACAAAATCCGAAACTGTGAGCTAAACAAGTCTTTTTCTTTTTAGAGGTTGATTATCTCAGGTATTATTTGTAATAATAAAAAGATGACTAATGCAGAAGTCAACAGAGAATCTGGCACAAGGTCCACCCAACACAGGGCCAGGCAGAGAAAGAACTTCTGAGTCATACCGAATATGCTGAATTTTACCTGAAAGTCATAGAAAGCCATTAAAAGATTTTTACCCGAAACAAGGTGCTACCAGAGAAGATTCCTGAATTAAGTTGTGTCATGACTTATTCCGGTCAGAATGATAGCTGAATTGCAGTGTAATCCCTATCTCTGCCAGTGCCCCAGCAAGAAGGAAGGGGAATCTTCTGTTCGCGTGTGAAGGGCTCCCCTAACGGAGTGTAAAATATCCTGTCTCATGTGCAAAACTGAACCAGCAAAAGGACTGAGAATCTCTCACCAGTATGAGCCTTCATTAAATAGCTGTGTAAGACCCTGGAAAAAACTATGAGCAACAAAATCATTTTTACATTTGTTCAATTTCTATTAACATTACCTTCGACCATCCTCCCCTGCAGCAAAACTACTTTCTTAGGCGGCTTCTTTCTGATTACTGATGTCTTTTTTATCCCTTAGCTCTCAGTTACTTATGAGATTTTCTTCTTGGGTTTGCTAGACAAGCATAGCTTTGATATGTTAGGATATCAGGTTTGATGAATAATCATTCTTTTCTGGATCTAAAGTGGAGGAAAAGAAAAACACTTCCCTACTCTCCCACGTGTAGTTATCCCACTTCCTCTCTCTGGACCCTAACACAAATTCCCCAGGAATTTGCATTTGTTATTACTAATCAGGCTTGCTCATCCTGACTGTGATTTCTGTGAACCAAACTTCCAAGCGCCCGGGGAATCTATTGTAAATGTCTGTAGATTGTGCCTACATCTTATCCTGCTGGGGGAGTCTCCTATCACCCCCCCACACCCCCATTTTCCTTCTGCCTGCCTCTGTATCAGTAAATCTTGCTGGGAAGAGACTCATTTCCTCCTACAGGAAATTCTGGCTCAGAGACAAAGTTTTTCCAGAGCCTCCTTTAAAAAAGCACTTCCCTGAAGAAAAGGTTTGCACTGTGGAATTTTACCATTATCAGTGTGGTCATGGGAGTGACAACTATTTCAGTGAGTGGTTTATTCAGACTTGCAGGGTCAAGAGTTGTTTTCTCTACAGAATCAGCAAGCCCTTAAAAAATACAACTTTCTTTGGCAATGATAGAGGTGTGCTTCAGGGAGAATAATAATACTAATAATTTACTCTTGTCATGAACCTTTCATCCTTGGAGCTCAATGCTTTATTGATTGTTTCCAAACCCTCCTTAACTGGCTTTACAGGTACTTGGCCCTCGTCCAACCATTTCGTCTGACCAGTTGGAGAATGAAGTACAAGACCATCCACATCAATTTGGGCCTATGGGCAGCTTATTTTATTCTGGCATTGCCTGTCTGGGTCTACTCGAAGGTCATCAAATTTAAAGATGGTGTTAAGAGTTGTGCTTTTGATTTAATATCCCAGGGTGATGTACTCTGGTAAGTTGTTAAAACTTAAGAAAAATAGAGTTGAATTAAGTTGTGAAGTGCTTCATCCTTCTCGTCAACACGTGAGCAACCTTGAAGAGCATCCTTGTGGATCCTCTTTTCACCAGTCTGCCCGCTTAGTTTTCTCCTTTATGCAATCCAGGTGATAGTTTGATTGGAAGAAGTAAAAGGTCTTAAATTTAATGATGTAACCTCAGCAGGAAACAAATATATTTAAATACGGATTTAAAGACCCGTGAGAGCCAGAAGTGACAAAAATGCAGTAATCAAGGAAAGAGGGATTTGCAAAATGGCCTAAGAATTACCCAGGGCTAAATGTGTCAAGATCCAATTGAAGTTTGCTTGAGTGGTAATCTCCATAAGGACATATTTGAGTTCCAGCCTCTCATACTTGGGAACATGACTTTATTTGGAACTAGCATCCTGGCAGATGTAATAAAGTTAGCATAAGATGTGCTCTAAATCCAGGGACTTGTATCCTGAGGATAAGAGGGAGATTTGAATAGACACCAAGAAGCACACAGAGAAGAAAGCATATACAAAGACAGAAGCGGAGGTTGGAATAATGTGTTCGTGAACCAAACAACACAGAAACCACCAGAAGCTAGGAGACTGACATGGAGTCGATTCTTCTTCAGGGTCTCCAAAAAGGAAAATCCCGCACAACGCTTCACTTCAAACTTCTAGCTCCCAAAACTGGGGGATGAATTTCTTCTCTTTTAAGCCATCTAGTTTGTGATCATTTGTTTCAATACCCCTCAGAAATCAATACAGCAACCAGCACATTTCCATTTGCAATTTACATAATACGATTGGGAAAGAAAATAATTGAGTCGTCAATTTTATATTTAAAGTTTGAACATAGTATCAGAATATATGACTGAAATTTTTGTGCATCTCCTAAGAGCCAGGTGCTTTATATACGCATCTCGAGTCAGCCTGAAGATCCCCTTTCCCACACTATCACTTGTAAAGTAGTGACTATTCACTAAGTCTACTCAAATCTTCCTCTTATCCTAAGGATACAAGTCTCTGGATTTAGAGCCCATCTAACGCTAACTTTATTACATCTGCCAGGATACTAGTTCCAAATAAAGTCATGTTCACAAGTATGACAGCCTGGAACTCAAATATGTCTTTATGGAGATTACCAGTCAAGCTAAAGCTTGTAAAGTGGATGAGTGATTTCTGCCTTGTATAGACACAGCCCAAGAGAGATAGAGATGGAGGTAGAAACCATAATCCCATTTTCAACAACAGCCCATATTAGTACATGTCTTGGTTTGGGTGACTTCAACAAAGTACCAACTATAAACAACAGAAAATTATTTCTCACTGTTCTGGTGAGAAATCAATATGCCAGCATGGTCAGTTTCTGGTTAGGGCTCCTTTCTGGGATGCCAAGCTCTCCTTGAACCCTGGCATGAGAGAGGAAGAAAAAGAGATGGAGGAAGTAAGCTATCTTAGTGACTTTTCTCATTGCTGAGACAGAGTGAAAGGGGGGAAGGTTTGCTTAGTTCACAGTTTATAAACGTTTCACCCCATAATCAGCTGGCTCCAAGGCTGGGTGGATTGGCAGAGAGATGTCGTAGAGGAGAAAGCAGTTTGTGGCAGGCAGAAGATAGCAAAAGCAAGCAAGCAAAGCAAACCTCTTCCTGACCCTTACATTGTATCTAGACTACCAGGATCAGGGTGATGCCAACCCAATCAGTGGACTGGTTTAGTATTTACTCATATTTAACCCTAGCACCCTTGATCCTAGCACTGCACCATAGAACAATCACATGCTCTAGATTCAGCCAGCTTTGAAAAACCCTTACCTGTGACTGCATGAGGCTTGGGGGGACATCTAGACACAAGCCATCACAGACGCTCTAGTGTACCTCCTCATAAGTACACTAACTCCAGCCATTATTTCTCAAAGATCTCCACCTTTGCACACCATCTCAACGGGGTTTAGGAGTTTGACATACAAATTTGAGGGAAACTCAAACATTCAGTTCATAAAATTGCACAAAAGGATTGATTATGTGTTCATTGTCTCTCTCACCAGCACTGGCTGCCCTCACAGAAACTGTCAGCTAGTTGAGAGGTCAAATGATACTCACTAGGGCTGATTAGTTACCAGAGGCCCCAACCTATGTACGAGGAGAGCATGTTCACATAGGCTCCACCGGTGCTCCCCTGCCCCGACTTTGGCTTGTGCTATAGAAGGGAACTAAAAAGCATTTCGCTATTTGCACCAGAAGCTACTTCTGGTTCTGGGTCTGCTACTTTTCATCAGTTATCATAAAGGATCTGCTGAGGATGCAAACTCTGTCATTCTTCTATCATGAAATCCTTAAAGTGGACAAGACTGAACCTACTGTGCTGTATTTAGGGTCCTTCTGGTCCCACGTGCTGGCTTTGCCATCCTCCCGACCCACCCAATCTCAGCCTGCCTCTACTGAGTCCAGGGCTCTACCAGGAAGGACAACACCTGGCATCTGTACAGGAAGTTGGCACACCTGTGATTCCTACCTGGAAAGTCTGACTGATTATATCACAGGCCCCTCCTCCATGCTGTGTGAGTGGCCATCTGGGCCCTCAGTTACCAGCAAAGGCTCTGAAGTCCAACAGCTTGCTCAGAGTGAAATGCCACCTATTCCACTTCCAAGCTGGGTAACTCTGGGCAAGCCAGTTAACCCTTCTGCACTTCAGGTTTTTCTTGTCATATACTAAGCACATTCTACTTAAGAGATCAGGCCTTATTAGAGAAGAGACAAGCATCACTGTCACTGAATAATGAAAGATCACTCTCTATGAGAAGATACCCAAAGATTCCTAGCCTTTTCCTGAGGAATTTTACCTGGAATCCTAAAAATAACCACAAGAATCATGCCTCATAAATGGCAACTGCTAGTACTTATCAGTGAATATAATAAGTAACAGTCTCTCCTTTTCTTTCTGTCTCTCTGTCTCTGTCTCTCTGTCTTTCTCTCTCTCCTCTCATCCTCCCTCACTTCCTTCCTCCCTCTCTCATTTTACAGGTATATACTTTATTTAACAATAACTTATTTCTTTTATCCTTTACTTTTGATTTTGGTGTGCTCTATTTTAATTTTACACTATACTTGGGAGATGGATCAACAGGTGTATCAACAGAATAAAGATGCCAGATGGTAAACGTTTGCCTTATTTTGCTGTATTTGTTACAAGAATAATTCAGATATATTAAGATATCTACAATGGAAAGTAAACAATTACAAGAAACATACCATGCTGAGAAAAAAGGTCTTTATACACATCTAAAGAGGACATGTTCTAAGAGTGAAATGCCACAGCCCATGCAGCTCTCTGACTTCCGGGGTAAGCATCATGAAAGATGGTGAGAAGGTAAAGAAGTGAAGACAAGATACAGAAAATTGGGATCAGGTGGAGCCTTCTGTCCAGTTGGGAGGGAAGGAACTGCTCAACCACTGCAGCACATTTATTTATACATTTGGTAGGTTAAAGTGACACCATTTTGCCTAGCAACCCATTGCTTGGTTGGTCTTTGGGCCCATGGTGTTCTCTGGACTGGAGCAACTTGTTCACATGGCTTACCTTTGGCACTCTTTGTACTCAGTCCCACAACTGTGGTCAATCAATCTTCAGCTTCCTCGACTCCCCATAGTGAAATGTGTTCTAAAGCATTTACTTGAGGATCTCTTAATAGATGATAAGATTATTAATGTAATAGTTTTAGAAAAAAATAATCAGAACTTAAGAGTCCATCTAAAGAATAATTTTATATCTGTCATCAGTGTTAACTGTGTTATTTATATGTTCTGTTATACACATTTGTAAATATCTGAAATGTTATAGGCAGTTTTTTAATTTTTGTGTTCTAATTTGTTTAGTTAGAAAAGTAGTTTGTTAATATTTGAATTAATAAAGGTCTCAGTATTAGGAAAGATTAATCAAGAGTAAATAATCAAGAGTAAACCAAACCCTTGCCTAATACCAATAACTCTAAACTGCATAACTCTAAATTATATTCAAACTGAAATTGTATGTGCCAAGTTGTTCAAGTGAATAAGTCAGTAATAGTATAAAATATTGGGTAAAAATATTATTAAAATGTGTCCTTTGAGTAGACTTTGGGTTACTTATAGAAAGACAAGGCTGCTGGGTTTTGCTATACACCAAATATAACACTGAAGATTTTTTAAAGTATATGTGAACAATTTAGCCCAGTAATAACAATGCATGACAAACCCTGGAGCCAAAATTCTCTTGACTTATAACTTCTTTTTACTTCACTTCTTGAAATTCTTTACAAGTTTTATATTATTTAAAGGTAGTCTATTTAGAATGGGAAAGGAAAACAACCACAATTATAGAAAAAAACAGCTTCTGACTGTATCACTGGGAGCTATGTTGATGAGGTTAAAATGGAATCCCATGGAACATTAAGATATGAATAGTTAGAGAAGATGCTTGTGTTCTTTCAAACCTCTTCTCCAAATCAGATCAGTTGCTTCTCTTTCTTCAGAGATGCTAAAACATCTTACAGAACAAAGTTCACACTGCCCACATGTCTCAAAACGCTGGAAGTTAGAGGAATGTTGGTGCTCAGCCTGATAAACTGCGAAGACATTGTTTTAAAATGATCTTCAGCTCCTGAACTTTTATCAGAGTTCCAAGGCTTGTCCATCTGCTTCCATCATATCTTGAAGAAGTTTTTTATTAAATGTCTAAACATGACATAACATGATAAAATCTGAGAATCTGAAGATTCTCTTGTATTTTATAATAATTTTAGAATCACAGAAAGTAGTAAAAGTAGGGCAGAGATTTTCCATATACCCTCACCTACTTTCCCATCAGTGACATCTTACATTACTATGATACATTTGTCAAAACAAATAAAATGTTAACCATACATCACTATAATTAAAAACTTTCATGGCACTTCACCAGTTTTACTCTGATGCTTTTTCTTTCTGGTACAATATTCATTCCAGGGGAACACTGTGCATTACTTGTCTCCCCAGTCTCCTGCAGGTCGTGAGAGTTTCTTATACTTTATTTATTTTTAATAGATGAGGAATATTAGCCAGGTATCCTGTAGAATGTTTCTCAGTCTGGGTTTTTCTGATACCATTATTATGATTAGACTAATTATATTATTAGATTGTATATATATATATATATATATATATATATATATATGATTAGTGCATGATTATATATCTTGGTGGAAGAACAAACACTTCTCATCAAAATATATAAAGGATCACAGGATAGCTACCTAATATTGACCTTGATCACTTGGTTTAAGTAATATTTGCCAGGTTTTTCCACTGTGAAATTACTATGTACTACTTTCTCTACCCTATTCCTAGGAATTGTGTCACTAAGTATACTCCACTCTGAGGGGAAAGAGGGAAATGGGAGTTAAGCTCTGTCTCCTGTAAAGGGTAGTAGTCGTATACTGCAAAGGTTTGCCACCACTCTTCCAATTTTATTCAAGCAAATATACACATCACTGTGGACTCACATGTACTTATTTCAAACACTGTTATAATTTAATATTATTTATTTTGTTTCTCAAAATGATGCAGATTTGGAAAGAGGAAGTTTTTTTTTTTTCCGACTGAAAAATATAATTTTTTAATTTTTTTTTTTTTAGTAGGGAATTAGAACTGGATGTTGTATTACATAGTTATCTTCACATTAGTTAACACAAAAACATTAAAGGAAATACCAAATTATAGAGAAGATAGTAGGGAATTTGCACTGGATGCTGTATAATATAAAGTTATCTTCAATTCTGCTAATACAAAAACGACTGAGGAAATACAGAATTATAGAGAAGATAGAAGGGAATTAGCTCTGGATGCTGTCCTACATAATGTTACCTTCATCTTTTTACTCAGTTACAGAGATGATGGCCCTTTTGATCAGTTCGTTTTTTCTCCTCCCTCATCTCCGTTGCCCTACCACTCAATCAGTTATCTTCCCTGTGATAATAACTGTACTCCTGAGTTTATCTATATCCTTGGACTCTCACCTTGGGAAGAGATATAGCTGCCTCAGACTATACTATAACATACAGGGGTGTATACACACTGCCATGGTTGGAGGTGGGAAAGCACATAATGCTCACAGCGGACCGCCCAGCTCCACCCTGTTGTCGTGCTATGGATGGGGGCGGGTCCAGACAGAAAGAGGAAGTTTTTAACAAGAATGAAAAAGAATCTTTTCATAATTCTCTGAAGTAGGAGTATAAAAAAAATGAATGTCGTGTGTCAGGATAAAGTCATTATTAACTGTCCAGAATATTCAAGGAGATGGCTTCCCTATAATGTCTAGGGTTCTTTATGTTCTGTCTATCCAAATGTCTCCTTGGCAGTTACAATCCCACTACCTCAAAGGAGAGCATCAGGAGGCTGACAAAAGATGGTACTGGTGGTAGTCTTTACCCTAAGCATCACCCGCATCATGTGGCACAGCTGGTGAACTTACAGATGCGGCAGCTCACACTGACCTTCTATGTAGGTTGTTAACTTGCCATCTGTCCCAACTATGCCAGAAGCAGCATTAACCCTTTTCTCTACATTCTGTTGAGTGGAAATTTCCAGGAATGTCTGACTCAAGTCTAAAAGAGGGTGACCAAGAAGGAAGTCAGCAATATAGAAAACATACTGAAAATTTTATTATATGAATCACCAAGATCCTTTACAGGCTTGTCTGTGAGAATGACATTAGGAGGAATCTAGTGTACTAGTATATGTTTCTGCCATTCTTCTTGTGTATTTGTGACACTTAACCACACAGAATGGCAGTGTAAGCATTCAAATATAATGAATTTAATCATCAGCAAGATATAGATGTTGATTGCTTTGGGGGACCAGGGCATGGGAATAGATATCCAAGCTCTGTGGTTGTATAAGTAATTTCACATGTTATAAACTTGTCACTGATAAAAATTTCCACTCATGACCACTGGCTCCAAACTCACCAGGGAATCTGGCCTTGCTATTTACACTGTGTCCCTTTTGTAATTGTCTTAGTTACTTTGCTCTCATTGCTGGGGCAAAATACCCAACACCCAAAGTTAAGGAAGGAAAGGTTTATTTAGCTCACAGTTTGTGGAGGTTTCAGTCTGTAACCAACTGGCTCCAAGGCAGGGTGGCATGGCCGAGGGGCAACAGTTTAAGGCAGCAGAAGACAGCAAAATCAGCAAGAGCAAAAAAGTGGAGAACAAGACTCTTTTCCTCCCTTACATTGTATACAAGCTACCTACCCTCATGCGGATGCAGCACTCACACTATCTCCATTCCTGCCTCTTGCACAGGCTCAGGATGTTTACCTAATGAGGACCCTGGCCCCCTGACAAGTTACTTAGTTACACTTCTAAACTCCTCAAGTTGACACAGTGAACCTAGAGAGTAAGGGCATGTTCTCTACACATTAGGATGTAGAGCTGCCAAGTTACTTGCTTAAAATTCTAGTCTTCTCAAGTTGACATAATGTACCAACCATAATAGTAATAGTGCTCTCAAGATTTCTAGGAGGGAACCACCTTAGAGTGGGATCAGAAATCTGGCCATTTGTAGCTACAGAAATGTCAGTCGCTCAAGGACAAATCTGATACATTTTTTTTTTGTTAGTGGGAATTGAATTCATGACCTCACACTTGCCAGGCAGGCAGGCACAGTGCCGCTGAGCTAAATCCGCAGCCCCTAAATCTAATATTTTAATAACTAAGCTCTTTTAGAGTAATTGTTTTCACTAACAGAGTAAAAAGAAAAACCCATAAATTGGGGAAAAAAATTAGCTGGCTGTCCCTCAGACAAAGGACTTCTATCTATAACAAATAAAGAGCTAAAAAAAATCACTCCCCAATTTAAAGGCCCAATCCAAAAATGGGCATCTGAGATGAATACACACTTCTCAGATAAAGAAATACAAATGGCAAATAAATACATGATAAATTGTTCAACATCATTAGTCATTTGAGAAATCCAAATTAAAACAACACTGAGATTTCATCTCACCCCAGAGAGAAGGGCTATCATTAAGAAATCAACCAATAACAAATGCTGGCAAGGCTGTGGGGAAAAAGCAACCCTTCTCCACTGTTGGTGCGAGTGTAGACTGGTGCAACCACTATGGAAATCAGTCTGGAGGTTCCTCAGTAAACTAGGACTAGAGATTGCATTCAATCCAGCTATTTCCCTTTTGGGTATTTTTCCAGAAAAACTACAAGCATCATACCACAGCGATATATGTGCATCCATGTTTATAGCTGCTCAATTTGTAATAGCTAATTTGTGGAAGCAACCCAAATGTCCATCCACTGAGGAATGGATAAAAAAGATGTGATATTTTTACATAATGGAATATTACTTAGTTATAAAGAAAGATAAACTTGAGACTTTCATAGGTAAATGGATGCAACTAGAAACCATACTCACAAGTGAAATAAATCAGACCTGCGTGTGTAAATACCATATTGTCTCACTACTGTAGGAACCTGAAAGAGTAAATAAAGTCGGAAAGGTATAATAGATATTGTGAAAGGGAAAGAAACTGTTCAAAGGAAGGGAACAACTGGGATGAGGGAAAAGAGAAAAAGAAAGAAGGGAAAAATACGTGTGTGTATATACGTAGAGAGAAAGACACACACACAAACACACACACACATACAAATACACACACCAACTTTATTGTTTTATTGAAAGGAACAGTTAATGTTTAATTGTTTGATCAACCTTAAATGTCTATATTTGTTTAACTAGTAACCAATTTGAAGATAACAATATATAATATAATATCTATTGCTAATTTTCTATCACCTTGTCTGAAACTCTGTATTGCTTCTATTGTTTGGGTGTTGTTTTGTTTATGTCTGTTTGTTTGTTAATGTTTCTATTCTTGTCTTTAAAAATAAAAATAAAAAAAACAAAATAAAATATCAGGCCTTAAAGGCCCAGGGAGGGAGGTTTTTATGGGGTTGCAAGAGGAAGTGTGAAGAGGTAGAGTACTTGACTGTCCTTGATTGGTTCTTACAATATGCATCCTTGTGACCAGGTATGCATCACAGTGACCAGCCATTGCTAAGTAATAAGCAACTGGAAGTGCAACAGGAAGCATCACTAGGGCAACTGAAGTGTACTGGCTGGGGAGAGGGCATTTTCTCCTATGCTGTGAGGTATTATTACCTCTGTTTGCTATGCTCAAAAAGGTTAGATGATGGGCCCAATGCCTCACAGTTACCAAAAGGCTTAATTGAATCTATGGTTGTTGGTCTTTTCTGCTGCACCTCTTGGACAGCCTGCTCCTATACTGGAGAGAGAGGCGGCTTGGGGTTTCTCTTGTTTTCTACAGCAGACCAATAAGAACTAAAGTCTGAAAGAAGAGAGCCGTGAGTTTAAGCATATTAATTAGTTCATCCCTGCTAATGGTAGAAAGCAATATCTGCAAGTTAATAAGAGTACTTCACTTCATGACACTAAGCATCATTAAGAAGCATTCTCTTCAGGTTGCAGCAAAAGTTTATTCAAGGGTACAGAAAGCAATTATCCCACAAGCTCATGGATATTCATTACATCTATGTTTTCCTCTTTTGCTTGTATAAAACATGCCCTTTGATACATTCAAGAAAGGAAAAAATTATTTTAGGGCCTATATTCTTGGCACATGTAAATATTGTTTGTGGATAAAAACCTGTAAAGCCCTCTCCTTTGTTTAAAGACAAAATTGTTCATTCCATGGCCTTCTGAAGCTGATTTTTAATCAACCTTTTTTAGAAAAAGAATCACGGAGACCAGCTTTTAAATGACTTTCTCTCTCTCTCTGTTTATATCTCAGTTATTTTTGAGTCAATGCAAACACATGAATTTTAACCCAAAGTAGGTGGCTCAAGGCACCAGTTTGGAACAAGACAATAGCTGAATGCATTATCTGGATAGATGATTGTCTAAGTAAATGTAAAAACTACAAATTGAGACAGATCCATCCAAGATGTTTCAGTTCTGCAGCTGAGATCTATAGAGCTGCACACAGGATGGGTGCTCATTTAGAATTTGATCAAAAGCTAAGTCATGAGTTTGATTTCAGGGACCTTCCTGTCACTTCCCTATGGTGCAACGCCTGGATTTAGTGAACAGCCCTGACTCTGATGACCCAACTGAGTGCAGTGGAAACAGATGTTACTATTTGGTAGCTATAGAGCAGCTGTTTGCTTCCACTATTTGTGTAATAAAGTAAACACCATGGTTTTAAAGGCTTGAATGATTTTAATCCAGCAGACATTTTGCTAACATTATTTTGAATAGTTCTCAAATAATTCCAATAAATAAACTTATTGGTGAATTATTTTAATTTATATTTTTTAAAACTATAAAGAGCTTTAATATGTAATCAAAATAAAAAATGACTATTAAATACATTTTTATGCCTTTATGTAGATTTTCTACAGATACACATCTTCATATGCAGATTTACAGAGGTGGTTTGACAGATTGTATGTTTTATGTTTTATATTTTGTGCATCATATACTTTTAAGTAAAATTAATAACGGTCAGCTTTATGCATCCAGGTAATAACTGAGTACTTCTAAGCATGTAAAATCATAATTATATCTTTCCTCCTTGTTTATTTAATATTACCAACCTAATTTAAATTTTGTTCATAAATTAGCATAAATCAATAAGTAAATTTTCTTTCATATTAAATTATTGTTGGCTTACATGTCCTACTTTTTATGTTTTTATATATAAAAGTTTTAATATAAATAACTTTTCCTAAAAAATACTAGAGATTTCAGAATTAGTAAAATGTGTCCAAATATGGCCAACAGTTTTAAGGCATTTGTTACTCTTCCATATTCTTATAAATCTAAATCCTTGTTATTTTTGAAATCCAAGGAATTATTGCTTTCATGAGTAATACTGGCTCAGGGTCATGGAAACTTGGCTCTGAAAGAAACTTCATGGATGTGACCCAAAAAATAGTCAATGTTTAAATTTTTTATTTTAAAGAGAATTAAAAAAATAATAGCATAGACAAAAACAAAACAATAAAAATAATACACGGTTTCAAAATAAAATCATAGGAATTAACAGTGGTTGTTACATTATCTGTTGCTCTCTTCAATGAAGTTACTCAGATTAACAGATGAAAGAATGCAAGACTGATAAAACCATTAAAGAGAATAAATATAATTTTTAAAAAATTAGAAATGATACAGAACTTCACTAAACAAGATGGTAGGAATTCACCAATGTATGTTATATTGCACATTGTTGTCTTCAAATTAATTATTCAGATTACCAGGTATAATCAGACAAAATTAGTCAAAAAATTAAGCATTAACTCTTCCTTTCAATAAACCAATAGACATCAACAGCAAATTATCCCAGTATCCTTCTATATACACACATACATATACATATATACATATATTTACATATATCTATTTATAGAGAGAGACAGACATATCTGTAAGATATATGTATATCTTCTTTCTTTTTCTCTTTTCTCTCATCCCAGTTGTTCCTTCCCTTTGATTAATTTCTTTCCCTTTCACAATATCTATCATACTTTTTGGGTTTTATTTACTCTGTCAGGTTCTTACACTAGGAAGAAAATATGATGTTTACACCTGTAAGTCTGATTTATTTCACTTATGAGTAGTGCCTCTAGTTGCATACATTTACATATTAGAGCTTCAAGTTTATCTTTTTTGTAGCTGAGTAATACTTCATTATATTAAAATATCACATCTTTTTATTCATTTCTCAGTTGATGTGCCTTTGGTTTGTTTCCAAGATTTAGCTATGACAAATTGTGCTGCTACAAACATGGGTGCACATATATCGCTGTGGTATGATGTTTTTAATTTTTCTGGGAAAATACCCAGAAGGGGAATAGCTGGTTTAAGTGGGACCTCTAATCCGAGTTTTGTGAGGAATCTTGACTGACTGCCAGGGTGGTTTCACCAGTCTACACTCCCACTAGCAGTAGAGAAGGATTCCTTTTTTCCAGAGCCCCTCTAGCATTTGATAGTGGTTGATTTCTTAAATGACAGCCATTCTTTCTAGGATGAGATGGAATCCAGAGTTATATTAATTTGCATTTCTTGAAAGATCAAAGATATTGAATATTTCCTCATATATTTAATTTCCATTTGTATTTTTTCATCTGAGAAGTGTATGTTCATCTCAGTTGCCCATTTTTGGATTGAGACTTTGAATTTGGAGGACTGATTTTTTAAATTCTTTACATGTTCTAGATAGAAGTTCTTTGTCTAAGGGACAGTTGGCTAAAATTTTTTTCCAATTTGTGGGTTTTATTTTTACTCTGCTGGTGATTTCTTTAGATGTGCAAAAACTTTTCAATAAGGTGAGATCCCAGTTGTTGATTCTTTGAAGTATTTCCTGTGTAGTTTGGTTTTTGTTCATGAAATCTCTGCCTACCCTTATGTCTTCAAAATTTTTACCTACTTTCTCTTCAAGTTGATTTAGTGTTTCTGTTTTAATATTTAAATCTTTGATCCATTTTGTCTTTAATTTAGTGCATGGTGATAGCCATGGGTCCAGCACCATTTATTAAAGAGACTATCTTTCTTCCAGTGAACATGTTTGGCCCCTTTGTCAAAGATAAGGTGGCTGAGTGTGTTTGTAATTGTATTTGCATCTTAAATCTTTACCAATGATCTTCGAGTCTATTTTTTGCCAGTATCATGCTTATTTATCACAGTAGCTTTGTAGTACAATTTCAAGACATGGATAGGGATGCCTCCAGCCTTGCCTTTGTTGCCCAGGATTGCTTTTGCTATTTTAGGTCTCTTTTGGTCACAGATGACTTTTATGAATGTTTTCTCTAGATCTGTGAGGTACATTAGTAGTATTTTAATTGGAATTTCATTAAATCTGTACAAAAATTGTTGGGGTATGGCTGTTTTCACAACGTTGCTTCTTCCTATCCATGAGCAAGGAATATCTTTCCATTTTCTCATATCCTCTCCAATCTCTTTTTTTCAGAGTACTGTAGTATTCACTGCATAGATGTTTTACTTCCTTTGTTGGATTGATTCCTAAGTATTTCTTTTCTTGGTATGCTGTTGTGAAAAGTGTGGTTTGACTAATTTCTTTCAGTGTGTTTGTTGTTTTGTGCGTAGGAATGATACTGATTTTTGAGTGTTGACTTTGTATCCAGCTATGCTGCTAAATTTGATTATTAAATCTACAAGCCTTTTGGTGGAGCTTTGGGGTCTTCTATGTAGAGTATCACATCATCTGTGAACAATGATAACTTCACTTCTTCCTTTCCTATCCTAATTCCTTTTGTTTCTCCCTCTTGTCTAATTGCTCTGGCTAATAGTTCCAGAACTAGATTGAATAGGAATAGTTACAGTGGACATCTTTGTCATGTTCCTGATTTTAAAGTGAAAGCTTTCAGTTTTGGGCCATTTAGTATGATGTTGGCCATTGGTTTTTCATCGATGGCTTTTATCAGTGTGAGGTAGAGACCATCTACTCCTATTTTCTGTATGGTTTTTCTCAGGTATGAGCGTTGGACTTTATCAAAAGTTTTCATGCACCTATTGAGATGGTCATGTGATTTTTGTCTTTGGCCCTATTGATATGAGTATTACATTAATTGATTTGTGTATGTTGAACCATCCCTGCATTCCTCACATGAATCCCACTTTGTCATGATGTATAATCTTCTTGAGGATTTGCTTCACGCTGCTTGCTAGTATTTTATTGAGAACTTTTGCATCTATATTCATTAGGGAGACTGGCCTGTAGTTCTCTTTTTCATTTGGGTCTTTCTCTGGTTTTGGTATCAGGGTAATACTTGCCTCCAGGAATGAGTTGGAGAGAATACCTTCCTTTTCCATTACATTAAAGAGTTTGAGAAGAATTGAAATTAAATCTCCTCTAAATTTCTTGCAGGATTTAGCTGTGAAACCATCAGGACCTGGACATTTCTTTGTCAGTAAGGAATTTTTTACATTTTCAATTTCATTGTCCAATATTGAGTTATTCAAGAATTTTATATCTTCTTCATTCAGTGTTGGTAATACATATGCATGTAGGAATCTGTCTATTTCTTCTACGTTTTCCATTCTAGGAGTAGGTATTGGTGATCTTCTGAATGTTTACAGGGTCTATAGTGATTTCATACCTTTCATTATTTATTGCATGAATTTGAGTTTTTTTCTTCCCTTTTTGATAAAGTTGGCTAGGGCATTATCAATTTTATTTATTCTTTCAAGTAACCAACTCTTCAGTTCGTTAATTCTTTGTATTGTCTTAGTCTCCATTGCATTAATTTATGCTGTGATCTGTATAATTTCCTGCTTTGTTTGGGCTTTGGACTTGCTCTTCTTTTTCTAGAAGCTTGAGTTGCAGGATAAGATTGTTTATTTGTGCACATTCTGTTTTCCTGATGTGGGAATTCACTGCTATACATTTACCTCTAAGGACTGCTTTCTTTGCATCCTATAGGTTCCTCTATGTTGTATCTGCTTTTCTTGTTTGATTGTAAATATTGTTTAATTTCTTCTTTAATTTCATCTGTGACCCATTGGTTGTTCAGGAAGGTGTTATTTATTTTCCATGTGTTTATGGAGTTTTTGTGATTTCTTGTTATTAATTTCCAATTTCATTGCACTATGATCAGATAGCATTCATGGGATAATTTCAGTTCCTTTGTATTTACTTAAGCATGTTCTGCTTGGTAGTTTATTGTCTATTTTAGAGAACATATCATGTGCGGCTGAGGAGAATGTGTATTACAATGTTGTTGAATTGAACACTCTGTAGACATCTACTAAGTCCATTTGTCCACAGGTTTGGTTTAGTTCTGTCATTTCTTTTCTAATTTTTTGTCTAGGTGATCTTTGTAACAATAGGGTGCTAAATTCCTCTGTTATTATTGTGTTACTGCTTATTTTATTTCTCACATCTGTTAAAAATTGTCTTATGTAGTTGTGTGCTCTTGTATTGGGTGCATAGATATTTATGACTGCTATCACTTCCTCTTGAACTTTTGTCCTAAGAAGTATGTAGTGACCTTCTTTATGTCTTTTGATCATTCTTAGTTTGAAGTTCATATTGTCTGCAAATGGAATAGCTACCCTCAATTGTTTTGGGTCCCTGTCACACAGAGTATTGTTTTCCATCCTTTGACTTTCAGTCTATGAATTTTCTTTTGAATTAAATGTGTTTTTTGTACACAGCATATTACTGGATTTTGTTTCTTGTTCCATTCTGCCAATCTGCTTCTTTTGATTGGTGAGTTGAGACTATTTACATTGTGGTTATGACTGATATTTATTGGCTTATCTTTATCACGTTATTTTCCTGCTATTGATTCCTCCTTTTTCTCTCTGTTTAATTGCTTGCTCTGCTTGGTGGTTCCTTTCTAGTGTTGTTCTGGAAATTATAGTCATTTTTATCTCTTTCTAGACCATCTTTTAGTACTCTTTGTAGGGTTAGTTTGGCACTCATAAATTTCTTCAGTTGTTCTTTACTGTGGAAGTATTTTATTTCTCCATTGATTTTGAAGGACAGTTTTGCAAGTTATATTAATCTTGGTTGGAAGTTTTTCTCTTTCGGGATCTGAAATACTTCACTCCAAGCTCTTGACTTGATGGCTTGTGTAGAGAAATCTGCAATGATTCTGATGGGCTTTTGTTTACACGTGATCCATTTCTTCTCTCTGCCAACTTTTAACATTCTGTTCTTTTGCTCAATTTCTGGGATCTTGATTATCATGTCTGGGTGTAGATTTATTTTTATTATGGTTAATTGGAGTTCCATATTCCTCACTTATTATGTACGTCAGATTCTTTTTCCACGCTTCAGAAATTTTTTGCTATTACTTCTGAGAATAGTCTTTATGTAATTTGTGTTGACTCCTACTGTTTCACTAACACCTATCAATCTTACATTGTTTTTCTTTGCATCATCTTGCATCTGTTGAATTGCTCTCTCCTGATTCCTTTTTATTTTTAAGAGATCCTTCCTTTCATGACAGCTGCAATACTGTCTTCAAGGTCTAATAGTCTATCTTCAGCTTCATTCAAGTGGTTTTGCCACCTCTTGATGGAATTTTTAATTTCCTCAATATCTTTTCAAATGTGTTTCACGCAATCTAATTCTTTTCTATACTGTTTGTTCAAGGTTTCCGTCATTTGTCTATGCTCCTCCATTTTTTCGCTATGTGTTCTTTAGATGTGCTGAGCAATTCTTTCACTATTGTTGTCACTTCTTTTTTTAACTGAGAGATTATTTCTGATCTGATTTCTTCTATGATCTGATGGAGTTGTTTGTTTCTGTTGCTATCATTTTAGAAATTTCAGGTGTATGACTTCTAAGCTCTTCTCTCTCGATGTCTCCTGGACTTGTTCTGGGTTGGGTACAGGTTTGAGATTGCATTTTGGTCCTTTGTTTTGTTATCTTTGAAGATCTGGAGATTTCCTATAGCTCAGCCTCACTCCTAGGATGGTCTGGAAGTGGCATGGCAAGGACCTGAAGCTCCCCAGAGCACATTGTGGCTCCCACACAGGTGGGAGGGGTGGGGGCTACTCACTGAGGTTTCCAAAGCAGTCTTGGTCTCAGCTTGTCTCCCATGGTGTTGTGAGGTACAGCATGGACCTTGAGGCTCTGAAGCTGTCTAGGGCTCAGCTTAGCCCTCATGTCTGAAGCAGTTCTGGGAGTCCTCTTTCAGGAGTGTCTTTGTTGTGCTACTATGCCTGCCTTGATGTCTCTAATTAATTTAACACCTTTACTTTTGGAGGTCATTTACCTTCGTAGAAGAGCCAGAAGTCACATAGTCCCAGATCCAGTAAATAAGGTGGATGAGGACACACCATAATGTTTTCATTAGACAAGAATTACTGTAAACATTTCAACTAAGTCAGGACATCAAGACAGCCATGAAAAGACACAAAAGAAGCCTCACAGAACTGCATAAGAAAGTAGCAAGAACAATGTAATATGTGTGTTCTACGCAAGAGAGAATATTTTGAGAGGGGTTAATGGCAATGTGTCTTTATTATGATAAATTTTATCTTTATTTGAACATTTACTATAGTATTTGATCACACCTCATAGATATTATTAAATATTGCAGATAAGAAATAATTTACCCCAGAACTATTTATTTTTAACACTGACCAGTATGTCAGTGAGATATCAACTAACAAATAGCTACAGAACAGAACTAATTTGTTACTATCAAGAAATAATCCCTCCCTTGTGGGGAAGGAAAACAACTGCAATAGCAATAAAAGAGTTAACTTTTGATCTCTATAATAATTCTTGAGACTTTAGTGACTAAAACAGATTGTATAATTGTGTTTTTAAAATTGCAGATTTAAAAGAATAACTGGCTCTATAATTCACTTGGATTTCTTGTTAAAATAGTGTAAATTAATTTTCCACTCACTTCACAGAGTCATAGAATCAGCCAAAAGAACAAATGAAAGATTAACTGGTTGTTTTCACTGTTTCCAATTTTTTGTCACTGTCTCTGCATGCCAAAAATATAATTCATTCCACAGGCAGCCTCGTGGCTCACCCAAGGGTTGGAACACCACTGCAGTCATGACTTGCCCTGGCTTCACTCTAGCTGGGACAGCATCAGATTGTTTCATTTGCCTTAGCAATTGGCTCACATCAGCTATAGAGTGTTCAAAAGACTACACTGCAGTGGCATCTTGATTTCTGGTGTTTGTAGATTTATCTTTAATGCGTATTTACAACATATTGCATTTCCAAAGCATTGTGCTGGTAACCAGTAGCTCCCCCCCAAAAAAAAGGTAGGTGCACAGAAGAAGAGAAGAAGGCAAAAGAAAATATAAAAAGAAAGTCCTAAGAAATTATTCCTACCAAGAAACAAAATCACAAGTTTGATCTAAAGGGCTAACTGGCTTACGTTTATGCTCTACAATTGAATAACCCTTCCACTGAATGAGGATTCCAGTGAGCTGAGCAGAGGAACTAATGCTTTATCAGAAGAAAAAGACTAAAAAGAGAATCAAAATAAGATTTGTCATTTTAAAGCAAAGTTCCTTAATCTTCTCCACTGTTGGTGGGAATGTAGACTGATGCAAACCCTGTGGAAATCAGTCTGGAGATTCTGCAGTAAACTAGGATTACAGGTCCCATTCAACCCAGGTCTTCCCCTCCTGAGTATTTTTCCAAAAGCACTGAAAACATAATACTACAGAGATGTATGTGCACCCATGTTTATAGCAGCACAACTTGTAATAGCTAAGTCTTGGAAACAACCCAAATGTCCATCAACTGAGAAATGGATAAAAAAAGATGTGGTTTTTGTATACAATGGAGTATTACTCAATTATAAAGAGAGATAAACTATAGGCTCTTATAGGTAAATGGATGGAACTAGAGATCATACACATAAGTGAAATAAATCAGCCTCACATGTGCAAACATCCTATTTCCTCCCTACTATAAGAACCTGAAAGAGTAAACAAAATCTAAATGGTACAATAGATATTGTGAAAGGGAAAGAAATTTCTCAAATAGGAAGGAGCAACTGGGATGAAGGAGGGGAGAGGAAAAACATATATATATATATATATATATATATATATATATATATATATACACACACACACACACACATACATACACACACACACATACACACACACACACACACACACACACACACACAAGATAGCTAAGATAATTGTACCACTGGTTTATTGAAAGGAACACTTAATGTGTAATTGTTTGATCAATCTTACATGTTTATATCTGGTTATCTGAGCAACCAACTTTGAAGATAACTTTATGTAATTAACAACCATTGTTAATATCCTATCACCTTGTTTTGAAATTCTGTATCATTTTTATTGTTTTTATGCTATGCTGTTTTGTTTGTGTGCTTGTTTTTTTTATTTTGGTTTTTTTATTTTCTCTTGAAAATGGAAAACAAAATTTATATGTATATTCCAGGATAGCTGGGCTAGGTGCATTGCTGATGTCCCTGGTTTGTTGAAAAGAACAATTAATGCTTAAAGTTTTCTTTTTTCTTGACCGATTTTGAATGCTTCTATCTGGACATAAGAATGACTGATTTGAAGACGATGTGCAATATAAGAACCATTGTTAAATTCCTACCATCTTGTATGTTGAATCTCTGTATTGTTTCTAATTTTTAATTACTTTTTATTGTCTTTGATTATTGATCAATCTTGGATTCTTACATTTAGTGGACTGAGAAACTTCATTGAAGAAAACAGTATGTAGTGTAGCGACCAGTGTTAATTTCTATAATTTTGTTTTGAGGTTCATGGATAGTTTTTGTTGTTTCTGTGTGGTTTTTGTTTTTTATCTTCATTGTTGTGGCTTTGTTATATTTTTTCCTCTTTAAAATAAAAAAGGTAAGTTTTCAAAAAGTCAAAATAGAGGAAATTTTCGTGTCATGTTGATTGTTAGGTAAACTGGCCTACATCAAAATTCCATTTGATTAGGCAGCATTTGGCATAAGTGATTGATTTCTGTATTGGTCTTGATCACAAGGATCTAGTGCAAGAAGATGATACAAAGCAATGGTTTCTATTAACTTTGGTGGGGATCCCATTGCAAGAACCGAAAATCCAATATCTCCTGTGTTTCTGGTAGGCCTGGTCTATCTTCTAGCATGTACCAGAGAATTATCTACTGTTTTCTCAATTATAAAATACAATTGATCATAAAATATGTTATTGATTTAATAGCTGCTTTCAGAAAACAAAAATACAACAAACATTTATGTTAATAGTAAGACAATCTAACTTCAGAAATAATAATTTATGTAAAAGTACACGTAACAGATTTGGGGCAACTCATCAATCTATTTTCTTCTAAGATTTAATAAACTCACCTTCACCCCTTAATGAAAAGATTCTTCATCAAATTATTTTATCACCACTAACAAATGTTAATAGTAAAACACAATAATTAATTCTATCTAAGGGTTAAAATTGCTTAAAGATATCACAAAATGTTTTGTTTCTTTTTAGGCACATGTTTGAGAAAAATTTACACAACTTTGAAATAAATGTATTTGTATAGCACTGACATTGTATCCTGAAAATAAAGCCTTGAGTTCAGAGAAAAGAAGCCATCTGGGGCTTCACACTGTTGTACACATCTCTTACATATGCTTTCCAAGGTATTCTTTTCAATCAGAAACTGATTTAAATGTATAAAGTATTCCTTTAATCAAAACTAGAAGAGGAATATTAAAATGCTGCATTATTTTTACTGAGAATACAATTGGTTCCTATAACACATTAAATAAAATGTGCCATTCTTTCTACTTTATAAAACTGAATACATTTGCTATTGCTCTGAAAAGCATTCTAGACAAACAGTTATCTTTCAGAGAATTACAAGATGGGTGGAAGCCATCTTAAATAACTCCTTCTGCCTAGGCACAGACAATCTCCACAATTTCTGTAACTCCAAGAAGTAATTTTCACCACACTGTAAGATGCCCTAAAAGTTAGTGGGAGCCCCAGAAAAAAGGTGACTGTGACACAGTAAAACTAAAATCACAAGATGGGAAAAAAGACCCAAGCCTTCTGTCCATATGAGAGTGGAATCCTTGATGGGAGACCCCCAGCAGTACAGACGGACAGCAAGGAGCAGCTTTTGACTATAGAGGCAGACAAAGTTTCAATCATGGGGGATTTTGGTGAGGGGGGCATCTAAGTCTGAGGGTCCTTCTTCCAGGGACCAGTGGATGGCTGGGCATCCCCAGGCTCTAATATGAAAACAGATCCTGGACACCCATCCCCCTCCAATCTGCCTGAGAACATTCAGAATAAATACAACTTGCAGATGCTGCCCAGCTCAGCTCCAAAATCTTGGTTTGGAAATTTACCAAGCTTTGTCTCACATTCTGGACCTGCCCTCAGACTACATGAATGACAGAGTTAATAGCTGGATTTTCTGATGTCCTCCTTCTCTCATGAGAAAGAGATTAAGTTGGCAGATATAAATTTGTCCAACCACTGGCAGATCTAGCTGAGGACCCATCCAGGAGTACAGTGCGATGGAACAGTGTTCACCCCTTTCAGTGTACTAAAAGGCCTAACCTACTCAGTCAGAAGAGAACTCAGGACTAAAAAATCAAAAGATTGTTTCAGCTTCCTACTTTTATCAAACAGCATGCAAGAATTAACTCCACTATGAGTACAAGGAGGAATATCAGGTCTGGGATTTGTTTGATTGGTTTTGGTGGTGGGTTTTTTTTTCCATATGTGCTAGGGAAGTATATGTATGTTGTAAGTGCTTATGAATGGTAGCTATTGCTTTTGTTTCTATAATCATTATATGACAGTTGTTTAATATTTGTGTTTCTTTTCTTTTCTTTCTCTTTTTTAAATTTTATTTTAAAGAGAGTAGTAAATTAGAAACAAACAACAACAACAAAAGAACAATAGCAGCACACCAGCATCACAAACATAAATAAACCAAAGCAAGTATATTTGAAGTGATAACAGGGTTTCAAGACAGAATAATACAAATTAACAGTGGTTGTTACATTACATATCACTATCCTCAACTACGTTGCTCAGATGACCAGATGTAAGAATGGAAAATTGTTCAAACCATTAAACAGAATAAGAAAATAACTATTAGATAAAACAGAGATAATACAGAGTTTCACTAGACAAGATGGTAGGAATTCACTATGGTAATTCCATTGCACATTGTTATCTTCAAATCAGTTGCTCAGATTACCAGATATAAGCAAGTAAAATTGATCAGAACATAAAAAATTTTAAGCATTAACTGTTCCTTTCAATGTACCATCAGACATCAGCAATACAGTTATCACAGCTATTCATATATATATTTATATTTTACCTTCCTTCTTTCATTTTACTTCTTTTCCTCATCCCAATTGCTCCTTCCTTTCAGCAATTTCTTTCCCTTTCCTATCATCTATTGTGTGTTTTGAGTTTTACTTATTCTTTCAGGTTCCTACACGGAGACAATATGATGTAAACACATCTGGGTCCAATTCCCTTTCCCAGTATCTATTGCACCTTTTGGGTTACTCTTTCAGGTGGTTACACTAGGGAAACAATACAATTCTTGCACATGCGGGTCTGATTTATTTCCCTTATGAGTATGGTCTGTAGTTGCACCCATTTACCTACAAAAGCCTTGAGTTTATCTTTTTTATAGCTGAGTAATACTCCATTGTATAAAAATAACACATATTTTTATTCCTTCCTCAGTGGATGGGCATTTGGATTGTTTCCAAGATTTAGCTATAACAAATTATGCTGCTAGAGTACAAAAAAAGCACAAATTGGGAAAAAATCATAGTTGGCTGCCCCTCAGACGAAGGTCCATCTAAAACATATAAAGAATTAAAAAACATGAACCTCCCCAAATTCAAAGGCCCAATCCTAAAATGGACAACTGAGATGAATAAACACTTCTCAGATAAAGACATACAAATGGCAAATAAATATATGAGAAAATGTTTGACATCTTTAGTCATTTGAGAAATGTAAATTAAAACAATGTTGAGATTTCATCTCACCCCAGTAAGAATGGCTAGCATTAAGAAGTCAAGCAATAACAAATGCTGGCGAGGCTGTGGAAAAATAGGAACTCGCCTCCACTACTGGTGGGAATGCAGCAGGTGAAACCACTGTGGAAATCAGTTTGGAGATTCTTCAGCAAACTAGGTCTAAGAGGTCCCATTCAACCCAGCTATTCCACTTCTGGGTATTTTCCCAGAAGATCTGAAAATACCATATCGCAGCAATATATGTGCACCCATTGAATGTGTACAACAGTTTTGGGAGTATGTCCATTTTCACAGTGTTAGTTTGTCCTATCCATGAGCAAGGAATATCTTTCCATTTTCTGATCTCCTCTCTGATCTCTTTTTTCAGACCACTATACTACTCACTGTATAGATCTTTCACTTCTTTGGTTAGATTGATTCCTAAGTATTTCATCTTTCTAGATGCTATTGTGAAACGTGTGGTTTCACTGATTTTTCTCTCAGTCTATTTGTTGTTTGTGTACAGGAATGCTATTCATTTTTGGGTGTTAACTTTGTATCCAGCTATGCTACTGAATTTGTTTGTTAAATCCATAAGCTTTTTGGTGAAATTTTTGGGATCTTCTATGTAGAACATCATGTCATCTGCAAATAATGATAATTTCACTTCTTTCTTTCCTATCCTCACTCCTTTTATTTCTGTCTCTTGTCTAATTGCTGTAGCTAATATTTCCAAAACTATATTGAACAGGGGTGTTGATAGTGGACATCCTTGTCTTGTTCCTGATTTTAAAGTGAAAGCTTTCAATTTTTGACCATTTAGTATGATGCTAACGGTCGGTTTATCATAGATGGCTTTGATCAGCTTAAGGTAACCTCCATTCATTCCTATTTTCTGTAGGGTTTTTATCATGAATGAGTGTTGGACTTAATCAAAGGATTTTCTGCATCAATTGAGATGATCATGTGATTTTTGTCTTTGGCCCCATTAATATGACATATTACATTAATTGATTTGCGTACATTGAAGCATCTCTGCATTCCTTGGGTGAATCCCATTTGTTCATCGTGTATAAGCTTCTTGATAATTTGTATTCTGTTTGCTAGTATTTATTGAGAATTTTTAAATCTATATTCATTAAGGAGATTGGCCTATAGTTCCCTTTTTTGGTTGGGTCATTCCCTGGTCTTGGTATCAGGATAATACTTGCCTCTAGGAGTGAGTTGGGGAGAATTCCTTCCCTTTCAATTTCATTAAAGAGTGAGAAAAATTGGTGTTAAATCTTCTCTAAATTTCTTGTAGAATTCAGCTGTGAATCCATCAGGTCCTCCGCTAGTCTTTACTGGCAAGTTTTTAATACATTCTCAATTTCACTGGCTGATATTGATTTATTCAGGATTTTTATATCTTCTTCATTCAGTTTTGGTAATTCATATGTATCTAGAAATCTGTCCATTTCCTGTGTTTTCCATTGTGTGAGAGTAAAGGTTTTCAAAGTAGGTATTGATGATCTGAGTTTCTTCAGGATCTGTAGTGATTTCACCCCTTTCATTTCTTATTGCAGGTATTTCAGTTTTTTCTTTCCTTTTTTTTGATAAGATTGGCTGGGAGTTTATCTATTTTATTTATTCTTTCAAAGAACCAACTCTTTGACTCATTAATTCTTTGTATTATTTTTTAGTTTCCATTGCATTAGTTTCTGCCCTGAGCTTTATAATCTCCTGTCTTTTGTGGGCTTTGGGTTTGACTCGCTCTTCTTTCTCTAGGAGCTTGAGGTGCAGCATAAGATTGCTTATTTGTAATAGTTCTGTTCTGAGGTGGGAATTCACCACTATAAATTTCCCTCTGAGGGCTGTAGGTTGCATTCCACAGGTTCCTGTAGGTTGTATGTACATTTTCAGTTGACAATAAAAAGTGTTTAATTTCTACTTTGATTTCACATGCTACCCATTGGTTGTTCAGGATGATATTAATTTCCAACTGTTTATAGAATTTTTGTGTTTTCTTTTATTATTAATTTCCAATTTCATTGCACTATGGTCCAATAGTATGCATGGGATAATTTTAAGTCCTTTGCATTTACCTAAACATGTTCTATGTACTAGCATATTGTCTATTTTAGAGAATGTCCCAAGTGCAGCTGAGAATATATATTCTGATGCTGTTGGATGGAACACTGTGTAAAGGTCTACTAAGACCATATGCTCACAAGTTTGGTTAAGTTCTGTTATTTCTTTCCCAATTTTTTGTTTAGTTGATCTATCTCTTTGTGACAATGGTGTATTAAAGTCCCTATTATGAATGTGTTGCTGCTTATTTCATTGTTCATGTCTGTTAAAACTTGTCTTATATAGTTGGGTGCTCGTATATTTGGTGCATAGATGTTTATGATTGTTATCTCTTTCTCTTGAAGCTTTCCCCTCACAAGTATGTAGTGACCTTCTTATCTCTTTTGATTGTTCTTAGTTTGAAGTTCATGTTGTCTGCAAACAGAATAACTACACCTGCTTTTTTCTGGGTTCCTGTTGTGTGGAATATTGTTTTCCATCCTTTAATTTTCACTCTATGAATTTTCCTTTGAGTTAAATGTGTTTCTTGTATACAGCATGTAGTTAGATTTTGTCTCTTAATCCATTCTGATAGTCTGCTTCATTTGGATGGTGCATTAAGACTGTTTACATTGATGGTTATAACTGATATGTACTGGCTTATCTTTTCATGTTATTTTCCTGGGGTTGAATCCTTGTTTTTCCCTCTGTTTAATTGCTTTCTCTGCTTGGTGTTTCCTTTCTGTTTTTGTTCTTGAAGTTGTGGTCTGTTTTATCTCTTTGTAGAATATCTTTTAATACTCTTTATGGGATTGTTTTGGAACTCATGAATTTCTTCAGTTGTTCTTTATCTTGAAAATATTTTATTTCTTCATTAAATCTGAAGGATAGTTTTTCAGGGCACATCAATCTGGGTTGGCAGTTGTTTTCTTTCAGTGTCTGAAAGACATCACTCCAAGCTCTTCTTGATGGTTTGTGTTGAGAAATCTGCCATGATTCTGATGGGTTTTCCTTTATAGGTGATCTGTTCCTTTTCTCTAACAGTTTTTAATAACCTGTTTCTTTGCTGATTTTCTAGGATCTTGATTTTTATTTGTTTGGATGCAGACTTATTTTGGTTTGGGCTAATTGAAGTTCTATATGCCTCACTTGCTGTATGCTAGGTTCTTTTTTCCATGCCTGGGAAATTTTCTGCTATTATTTTTGCAAATAGTCTTTTTATGCCCTTTGTGATGACACCTGCTGTTTCATTGATACCTAGTAACCTGACATTATTTTTCTTTGCTTCATCTTGCAGTTTTTGAATTGCTATTTCCTTGTTCCATGTTGCTTTTAAGAGATCCCTCCTTGCACATTCATTAGTGGCAATGCTGTCTTCAAGGTCTGAAAGTCTATCTTCAGCTTCATTCAGGCAGTTTTGCCAGCTTTCAGCGGAATTTTTAATATCCTGGATATCTGTTTGAATCGGTTTCATACATTCTAGTTCTTTTCTAGTTCTTGTCATACATTCTTCATTATTCACTCAAGGTTTCCATGAATTGTCTATGTTCTTCTATTTTCTTATCAATGTCATCTTTGGATGTGCTCAACACTTCTTTCATTATTGTTGTAATTTCTTTTTTTACTTGAGACATTATTTCTGATCTGATGTCTTCTATGGCTTGATGGAGTTTTTCCTTACTTCCATTGCTGTCATTTCAGAAATTGCAGGTGTATGGCTTCCAGGCTTTTCTGTGTTGATGTATCCTGGGCTTGTTCTTGGTGGTGTGAAGGTCTTAGATTGCATTTTACTCCTTTTTATGTCATTTTAGAAGACCTAGAGGGTCCCTGGAGGGAAGCCTCACTCTTCCAGTTGTGTATGAGTGGCAGGGAAAGTGTATGAAGATCTCCAGCGCTCAGTGCAGCTCCTATGCTGGTGAGTGGTGGCAAGGTGGAGTCCCAGGTGCTCCCAAACTTTCTTGCATTCATTTTACTCCCAGGCATGTGTCGAAATGGTGTGAGAGGCTCACTGGAGTTCCTGAAGCTCTCTGGGGTTTGGCCCAGCTTCCACAAGAGTAGAGGGGATGCCGGTCATGGTTACCAAGACTTCAGATATTGCTCAGGACAGAGCCTGCTTCCCACACTGGCATGAAGGGGTGAGAGTGGACTTTCTGAGGCTTCTGATTCTGTCCAGGTTTCAGCTGGGCTCCCCAGGGGGTGTGGGTTTTTCTGGAAGTGACCACCAAGGGCCCAGAAGTTGTCCGGGGCTCTATGTGCTTCACACACTAGTGGGGGAGGTACTAGAGAAGCTCACTGGGGTTCCTAAAGATGTCTGGGATTCAGCCTAGAACCTGCAGACACACTATGGGTGTGGCAAGTAGACACCAAGGCCACAGAGGGTGCCTGGGGTTCCACCTGCCTAAAACACGCCAGTCAGGGAGGTAGCAGTGACTCACTGGGCTTCCTGAAGAAGTCTTGGGTTCAGCCCAGCACCCCCTTTTTTGTGTGAGTGTGTGTTACTGGGGCTGGAACCCAGAGCCATTGCTCAGAGCTACATGCTCAGCCCTATTTTTTTTTTTAATTTTGAGAATGAATCTCACTAAGTCACTAAGTTGCCCAGAAAGAGCTCACATGTGTAATTCTCCCTCCTCAGCCTCTCAGAGTACTGTGATTGTAGGTGTGCCCCACAACACCTGGCCTCAATTTGTGTTTACATTAATTCATTAGCAAGACATAAACTCCCTATATCTTCACTTACTTTGTGTTTATGTCCCCTCCCAGTCTTTTCTCTTTATTTTCCCTCTCACAACACCCACTTGAATCTCCTCTTCCCCACTTCTTTTCTTCTATATAAATATTATCATTAAAGTTGATTTTTCTTTTCTATTTTAGTGTATGGAGAGTATGTGTATATGTAACTTTGTGTGAGTGTTAGTTATTGCTTTTACTTCTACACTGTTTTACCTTATTTTTGCCAGTTTATCCCACTACTAGTTGTTCCTTGAGTCTTCTAAATTCATATTTCCACCAGCTTATTACTTGAATTTTTCTTTCCCACATACTAAAGCCATGTGATTTTTTATGAAAAGACCAAAAACATACACAGTAGAAAAGATATGGTCCTGGGGAAATTGTCCCAGGAAAAGAGGATATTCACTTGAAGAAGACTGAAACTCAATCCCTATCTCTCCCCCTGTTCTATGCATCGATAAGAAACTCACTAAGAAAGAAATTTTAACAATTCTACTTCCAATTGCTTAAGAAGGACATTAAAAACCTAGGGATCAACCTAATAAAAAAGATGGAAGACTACTATAATGAAAATTGTAGAGCACTGAAGAAAATTTTAGAAAATGGAAAGACATCCCCTGTTCTTGGCAGAATTAATTAACACAATTAACATTGTTAAAATGACCATATTACCAAAAGCAATCTACAGATTCAATAGAATATCTGGCAAAATTCGAAGCCATTCTTCACAGAATTAGAAAAACAATCCCAAAATTTATATCAAACCAGAAAGGACCCAGAAAAGTCAAAGTAACCATGAACAAAAAGAGATATAATGATATCAGGTTTCAAGTTGTACTACAAAGCTATAATAACAAAAACAACATGGTACTGGCACAAAAACAGACATGTATGCCAATGGAAGAGAAGACACAGAAACAGTCACACATACTAAAACCATGTGACTTTTGCTGAAGAGACCTAAAACATACACTGTAGAAAAGTTAGCCTCTTTAACAAATGGTTCTGGGAAAAGGATATCCACTTGAAGAAGATTGAAACTTGATCCCTATCTCTCACACTGTACCAAAATCAAATTAAAATGAATTAAAAACAGACAAGTAGATGATAGATAGATAGATAGGTAGATAGATACATAGAGACAGAAACTTTGAAACTACTGGAAGATAACATAGATTAAATACTTGAAGCCATAGGCACAGACAAAGCCTTTCTGACCAGAACTCTAATAGCTCAGGAAATAATGTGAAGAGTCAACACATGCGATTACATTAAATTACAAATCTTCTGCATGGCAAAGGAAAAAAAATCAAGAGTAAAGCAGTATCCTGCAGAATGGGTGGAAAGGGGGAGGAGCGGAAATGATTTTGAGATCTCTAGCCAATGGAAAAGCTGCTAGTTGACATAGAATCCAAGTGGAGGAAGCAGACGGCAAGCTGTATTCATTAGTTTCTTTCAATCTTGTCCTAAATCAGTCTTAGAGATAAAAGGGGCTAAATCACTTTGTGCTGTTATCATCACCAAGCAGACAGTAGATGTTAACAGTGTGACATTTACAAGTACTTACTCAACCCTTGTTTATTAGCAACACAGCTTTAGTAATAATTTCCTTAGTTTCATAAACTCATTATCAACTCTTTGTAGTTTGGTGTTATTACTTAAAACCAGTATGAAATTGAGCTTAAAAAAAGTATAATATTGATATCAGGTACTAATTGTCACACAGTCCATAGAAGTAGAGAACAGACAAAATCGCAGGCTATACTCTCAGTCAATCTGCGTTTGCATCCCTGATTCCTCCTACTGCCCTCAAGTTATTAACTGCTCTCATCCTCAGTTCTCTATCTGTAATTTGAGACGTGAACTTTTAGAACCGCTTGGTGTAAATACACAGTACTCGGAGTATCACTACCATCATCACCATCATCACTGCAAAATATTTGATTTGAAAATGTAGCCACGGCATATTTGAAGTCTCACTGACAAGGACAGTCTGTTTCCCCATGCCTTGAGTCTAGGTGACTTTATGACTCATTATAGTCAACAGATTATGACAGAAGTATCATTGCCTGAAAACCTAGGCATCAAGAGACCTTGCAACTTCTACGTGTGACCTCTTGGAATCCTGTGTGAGACATCATGGAAGAAAGCCAGTCTAGTCTACTACAGGATGAGATACCACATGGCTGAGGCGTGTGAAATGGTGCCAACACCAACTGTCAGGCATGCAAGTGGGACCTTCTGGAACTTTATGACTCTCTTACTGTCCAGTGTTCACTGTTATGTGAGTGATCCAGATGTAGGGAACTAACGGAGGAACCATCTAACCAATCCACAGAATTGTATGAAATAATAAAGTGGCATTTTAAACAATAAGCTTTGGGGGGTGATGGGGTAGAGTTTCAACTTGATTGGCTTTGGAATCTACCCTGGAGGTTGGTGGATCACACTTCTAGGTGTGTCTGAATGGGTCATGGAGGCTTTGGGATCTATGCCTGATCCCTTGCCCCTTCCCTTCTGACACTCTTCTCCAGTTCTGCTTTCTGGCCATCATGAAGTAAGCAGCTTCCACCATGGCCGCCTTGGAGACAACCAACCAATCACGGACTGAGAACCATGTGGAAATTAATGCCCTCCTCCTTTAAATTCTGGATATTGGGTTTTATGTCTCAGTGACTAATATAGGGGCAGTTTGTTCCACAGCAATAGGTAACTGAAGTAGGTATCTATGTAGGTAGAAGTGAAAAAAATGTTCCTTTATGATTTTTCTAAATGTGGTGGACCCCTGAGGTAGTGCGGTTGCTATGAATTTTGATCTTTCTTCATTTATTTTTTTTCCTTCAGTACTGAGGATTGAATCTAGAATATTCACACTGACCTACATCCCTACTCCTTTTAAATTTTTGTTTTAAATTTTGAGACAGGGTCTCACTAAGTCATTCAATTGCCCAGACTGGGCTCCAACTTGTAATTCTCTGACCTCAGCCTCCCAGAGTGCTGGATTTATCAGCATGTGTCACCACACTTGGCTGAATTTTAGCTCATGCATTCATTCCTTCACTCTATATATATTTGTTACACAGCTAGCATAATACTAAAGGATACCTAACATTTATCCATAATATATAGAATATACATTTTAGTTAGATGTTGGTATAAAACATTTTCTGGCCTTTACCAAGTTTATAGTCCAGTTAGTATTTAAAATGCTAACATGTAATTAAATCCCTAATGATCAACTGTATTAGGTACCTGAAGGAAAAAATAACTGACATTCCTTAGCTACATTGGGCAGTTTTTCATCAGTGTTCAGACACAGAGCAGCTTGAAATACATTCTCTTCCAAAAAGTTTGTGCTATAAGAAGTAGCTATTGTATTGAATTCAAAATGTTTAAAGTAATAATTTAAAGTCTATAAACTGTTGTTCTATCTTGTTTCTAGTTAAAAGAGTAGATATAAATAAACTTCCTACTAGATGAGAAAACAGATGGATTTGAAAATTTGTGCTCACACTGAATGTAATTAACTTGGAAAGGGAGAGAAACCAGCGATGTCCGAGGTCGTAGGTGCATGGGAGACAGTCAAAGGGCTAACTTATTTTTAACACCACAGTCATCTCAGCAAAAAGGAAAATTCAAACTCCATTAAAGTCTCTGAAGAGGTGAAACAGCAAATGAAGAGAGAAAAGATGTGGTCACTGGAGAGTGCTTAACATTTTGACCCAGTTGCCACCCTGAGTGGATATTTGCTGCTTATTAGCAGAGGTTGGGTTTCCCAGGTCACAACAAATGAGAAGGTCTCCTTAAAGTACGGTGGAAACCATGTTCCATTTGATTCCAAAACTGGCGTGCCAGAAGCAAAGCTTTTAAGCAATGCATTTCTTCAGCAGGAATGGAGGTTGCATTCTGCACAGAGGGAAGTCTCATTTGCATATCCACATGGAGCGCTCTGGAAAAATTGGGTCGGATGATAACACGATGGCCCTTGGCTTTCTGATAAAGAACAATTTCGGGCTTGTTAACGGCCATGTCCCAGGCCACTGGGGTTGAGATTTTTTTTTTATTTTTATTTTTTTTTAGAAACATAAAAGTACAAAAACATATTGACAAACAGACACCCATTATCATAGAAAATAGTACAATCACAACTAATCTATAGACAAGGTGATATGGTCTCAACAGTTGTTGTTGCTTTATCCATTGATATCTTCGAATTGTAGATGTATGGACCCATATACAGACATGCAAATTTAGTCAGACAGTT